>JAGFNQ010009545.1:0-38333 GCA_024364735.1 Boesenbergia rotunda
GTAAGTCAGCTCCATAGCCGGTTCAAGGAAGTCCTCAATGGGCTTCATTCGATTGATGAAAAGGTCGAGAATCACGACCTTGTGAGGTATGTCTTGAAAGATTTTCCAAGGAATGCTTTGTGGTCATTCATGGTGGATGCCTATAAAGTTTCCAAGGATTTATCCATTGTAAAGTTAGATGACTTATTTTGTGAGATGGAATTGCATGAAATGGCTAACAAAGGCCCCAAGGAGAAGGAGATTGCCTTAGTTGCAGGGGACCGATCCATCAAGAAGAAGAAGGAGAAGAAGAAGGAGAAGGAGGTTGCTTCATCTTCATCCTCTTCCGAATCCGAGTCCAATTCCGAAGAAGATGGCAGCGACTCTTCTTCATCCGAAATGGTGAACTTTGTGAGAAGAATGATGAGAAGGGGTCGACGCTTTAAGAGTAGAGGTAACTCTAGTGAATCCAAACTTGATAAGACTAATGCATCTTGCTTTGAGTGTGGTAGGAAAGGACATTTCAAGAATGAATGTCCAAAACTCAAGAAGAAGGAGGAGAAATCCAAAAAGAAAGAAGAGAAATTCAAGAAGAAGAAGAAGGCCTTCAAGGCCACTTTGGATGAGTCATCCTCTAGCTCATCCGATGAAGAGAAGGAGGAGAAGAGCACAAGGCATGTGACACTTATGGCTCTTGGAGAGGAAAGCAGTGATGAATCTTCAAGTTCCTCAAACGCGGCTTCATTATCCTCGGATGATGAAGAGGTAACTTCTCCTGAGCTTGAAAAATATTATAGAGCAATTGCATGTTTAACTAGTATGCTTAAAAAGTCAAAGAATAAGGTTAAAGCATTGCAATTAGAAATTGATCAATTGAAATTATCTAGGGATGATAACATTGATGATTTGAATGTTGAATTGCTAGAGGATGAGATTAAGTCTTTGAAACTTGAAGTTGAAAACTTGAAATCTTCTAAGGTTGAGGAAGTAGATGATTTGCATGATAACTTGTTAGTAGAAGAGAACAAATCTCTGAAGAGTGAAGTTGAGAAACTCAAGAATATTCTTGAGAAGTTCTCAACTAGCTCTAAGACCCTAGACATGATCTTAAATGCCCAAAGGGCGGTCTACAATAGGGCTGATATTGGTTACCGTCCTAAAGAACCCTCATTTGTGTCTCTTATGTCTAGGACTGATATGAGACAATCTAGGACACCCAAAATTCAAAAGAAAGTGGTCAAGACATGGGTGCCTAAGTCATGTTTAGTTGATGCTTTAGGTCCCAAGGTTTGGGTACCTAAAACTTCTATTTTTCGAATTGTGTAGGTTATGATTGAGGGGGAGCATCTATCAACTTGGTTCGTTGATAGTGGATGCTCCAAACACATGACCGGGGATAGATCATTGTTTACCACACTTCACAAGAAAAGTAGAGGTAATGTATCATTTGGTAACAATGGTAGTCTTAAGGTCATAGGAATAGGAGACATTCAAATATCCGAATGTCTTAGAATTTCAAATGTCCTTCTAGTCAAGGGGATAAAATTTAATCTCCTAAGTGTGAGTCAATTGTGTGACACGGGTTACACAATTGACTTACAACCAAGTCAATGTCTAGTTAGACAACATGACACCTTGGACACGTACTAGTAGGAACAAGAGTAGACAATATTTATCAAGTTTCATTTAAAAGTGCTACTAATGTTTCTGCTAAGTGTTTCATGTCAAAAGAAGAAGAGTCCACCCTTTGGCACCGGAGGCTAGCACATGTGAACATGAAGAACATCCGGAAGTTGGCCAACAAGGGATTGGTTCGTGGCTTACCAAGCGTCAAGTATGAAAAAGACAAACTTTGTGATGCATGTCAAATGGGTAAGCAAACAAAATCTGCACATAAAGGTAAAAGCGCTGTAAGTACTTCTACTGCATTAGATTTACTTCACATGGATCTATTTGATTGTAGTACTATCATATCATTGAATGGAAGTAGATATTGCTTTGTGATCATTGATGATTTCACTAGATATACATGGACTTACTTTTTGAAATATAAGGACCAAACCTTAGATATTTTCATTTCTTTTTGTAGAAGAGTTGAAAATGAAAAATCATTAACTATTAAGACAATAAGCACCACAACAAAATGGTGTTGTAGAGAGGAAGAACAGTGTACTTCAAGAGGTTGCACGAAGCATGCTTAATGAGTACTCACTCCCGAGTTACTTATGGGTTGAAGCTGTGAATACAGCTTGCTATGTGCAAAATCGAGTCCTCATTCATAGATTCTTGGGAAAGACTCCCCATGAGCTTTGGTTTGGGAAACCACCTACGGTTAAACACCTTAGGGTGTTTGGTTGTAAGGTGTTCATCCTAAACACCAAGGATCATCTTGGAAAGTTCACGGCAAAGGCTGATGAAGGGATACTAGTCGGGTACTCCCTCGTTAGCAAAGCCTACCGAGTCTACAACAAGAAATCTAGACTAGTTGAAGAATCTTCTGATGTTGTCTTTGAAGAGATTCCAAAAGTCAATGGTCAACCAGAAGATGAAGTCCAATTCGAACTTAGGAGACTAAGTTTGAATGAAACTCTAAATATTGTTGATGGTGATGAATCCGATGACGGTGAGCCTAGACAATCCATAGATCAGCCGGATCCTGAGGCTGAACTTGTGTCTGGTGAGCCCATTCAAGAAGCACCACCAACACCAAGGCAAACTAGATTAGCCTCTAGTCATCCCCAAGACCAAATTGTTGGAGACATCTATCATGGGGTTAGAACTAGATCATTCTTCCGGAATGAGGCTAATGAAGTTGCCCTAATTTCCGAAATTGAACCTAGGAAAATTGATGAAGCATTAAATGATCCCGATTGGATCATTGCAATACAAGATGAATTAGGTCAATTCGAGAGGAGTCAAGTTTGGGACTTAGTCCCTAGACCTAAGAAGACCACCATCATTAGAACCAAATGGGTCTTCAAGAATAAATTGAACCATAAGGGAAAAATCATTAGAAACAAGGCACGATTAGTAGCCAAGGGTTACAGTCAAGTTGAAGACCTTGATTATGATGAGACTTATGCTCCCGTGGCACGATTAGAGTCCATCCGATTGATGCTAGCATTTGCAGCACATCGTGGTTTCAAATTATATCAAATGGACGTCAAATCGGCCTTTCTAAATGGTTTGATTAGAGAAGAGGTCTACGTCGAACAACCTCCTGGGTTTGAGAGTACCGAATTTTCAAACCACGTGTTCAAGCTCAAGAAGGCACTCTATGGCCTTAAACAAGCACCCCGGGCTTGGTATGAGCGGTTGTCGACGTTCCTAATTGAGAAGGGCTTCGTTAGAGGCCAAATAGACCCCACACTATTTCTACGCAGAGATGGTGACAATATTTTTGTAGCCCAAGTATATGTCGATGACATAATTTGTGGCTCAAACAATATGAGCTATTTAAATGAGTTCATTGGACACATGGAGAGTGAATTTGAAATGAGTCTAGTGGGAGAGTTGACTTTCTTCCTTGGACTTGAAATCAAGAAAACTCGCGATGGTATCCATGTGCACCAATCAAAATACACACAAGAAATGCTTCGAAAATTTAACATGAGTGATTCAAAAGAGGTAACCACTCCCATGGCTACAAACACAAAATTAGACAATGATGAGAGTGGTAAACCCGTTGATTTGACTCAATATCGAAGCATGATAGGTAGTTTGTTATACCTCACAGCTAGTCGACCGGATATTCTATTTGCTGTGGGTATGTGCGCTAGATATCAAGTATGTGCTAAGGAGTCTCATTTAATCGCTGTTAAGAGAATTTTGAGATATCTCAAAGGCACAATAGGAGTCGGTCTATGGTACCCCCCGTATTGAATCATTTGATTTAATTGGCTATACGGATTCCGACTACGCTGGATGTAAGTTGGACCGAAAGAGCACAAGTGGGGGTTGCCAATTCTTAGGTTCGTCCTTAGTAAGTTGGTCAAGTCGGAAGCAACACTGTGTTGCTCTCTCCACGACCGAGGCAGAAATATCGCCATGGGAGAGAGCGTATCGCAATTGTTGTGGATGATACATACTCTAGAGGACTATGGATTGAGTTACAAGGGTGTGCAAGTGTTATGTGATAACATTAGCACAATTAACCTAACCAAGAATCCAGTCCATCATTCTAGGACCAAACATATTGAGGTGCGTCACCACTTCATTAGGGATCATGTAGCTAGGGGAGATATTGTACTCTCACATGTAGAGTCCAAATCAAACCTAGCTGACATTTTCACTAAACCACTCCCCGAAAATGAGTTTAGTTTCCTAAGACGGGAGTTGGGAATGTGTCACGCTTCATGAATTTCAAAATATTTTTAAAACCCTTCATGATTATTTCGAAATTGTTGGGAAACAATTGGGTAACTTTGGGGACATCTCACACAAACTATAAGGTTTAACAAAACGTTTTTGTTTGCTAAAAATGGGGTGAGATTTCAGGATCAACTTAATTTCTCAACATGTCAATGCATCCCTTGAGAAATTGAGTTGACGAGATAATAATCACTTCGGTGACCAAGTATGGGGAAAACCAATGCATAACATATGTGTATTTGGCTCCATGAACATACTTGGACATTCCAATCAAGGCAACTTGATTGGAAACTTAAATTTGGAACAAAACTTGATTGAATTTGCTTGAATGATTGTTGATTGAGTTTGACTCCATTTGGGTGGAGCAAAGTGATTGTTGAATCTATAAGGACTCTTGATCCTTGTTCAGGGATCAATTTTAGTCATGAGATCATGTCCAAGTTCGATAAACTTCATCAGATCTCGTTGGAAAGTTTCAGAAAATCTGGAACTAAATATTTCAGATCGAATCTGGGAGTATCAGGAACCCTGATCGGTCACCGGACCGATCAGGCATAAGGCTGATCGGTCCCCAGACCGATCTGGCTTCCTCTTGCATTGATTGGTCCACAGACCGGTCAGAGGGGCATCAGTGACTTTACGAAATTCTGATCAACCTTACTGAGCCAGCCTGGATCGGTCCCCGGACCGATCTGGCACCCTGCTGGGACCGGTCCACAGACCGATCAGGGGGCTCACAGTAAGCCTCCCGAGCCTACTGATCTCTCCCTGATCGATCAACCGATCGATCAGGAGCATGCCTGATCGGTCACCCGACCGATCAGGCTCGGTTCAGTCCGATCAGGCTATATCCTGATCAGTCTGGGCGCTATCAAATCGAACGGTGATCCGTTCCATAGCATTAAATTACGGTTGGTGGACCGATCCACCAACCGATTAACTTTGCGAAAAACCTCTCCTTGCCAAACCCTAGCGCCGAAACCTCTTACTCGCGCAACCCTTGATCTATGCGAGAGCCTTCCCAGTGCTTTCTTCTTCCTCGAGTGAGTCTCCGCGCGTGCAGTCCTAAGGGCTCTGTTTTCTTCCTGCTTCTTGCGACGTCTTCTCGCTGAAAGTCTATGTGATCTTTCTTGCGCCGAGGTTCTCTTACGCGCATGCGTTTTCTCTCACAAGCTTGCTCTTCCAACCTTCAAAAATCTCACTAATGGCACCAAAGTAAGTTCTTGTCTCAGTTTTTCTCCAAATCAGTCTATTGTGTCTGTCTTTGAAGCTAATCATGTTTTGATGTGTGCTCTTATTGATGTGCCGTGACTCCTTGATTTGGCCGTGACCCATTTGTGCCGTGTCTTATCCTTGATCAATTTCACCTCTGATTTAAATGTGTTCATTTGATCATTGTGTCTTGATTGCACTCTCTGATTGGGACTTTCCTTGTATGATCAACTCTTGACTTTGTGTGATTCAACCTACATTCGTATCAACCTTGCTCAATTGATTCAAACCGTGTATGATCAATTCCTGATTAAATCCTGTGTCTTGATCATTTCAATTCTCTAGAAAATCTTCTAAAGGGAAAGAAGCTGTTGAGGGTAGCTCGAGGGGGAAAGCCCCCTCTTCACCTGCGCCCTCCAGAAGGCCTCAGCCTTCTTCGAGCTCCCGATTCCCAAATGCGGCTTGTGAACAGGCCTTCCAGTCAAAGACTTTCAAAATGCTACCCTGCCGATCAATAGATGTCCCCTTCCTGACTAAGTATTGTCCATCGGTCATGGAGATAGCCCTGCATTACAACCTTGGTTTTCTCCTCTCTCTGGAAAGAACTATCAATTATGACCTCATCTCTGAATTCTATAACAATCTTCAGCAGGGACCTCAAGGAGACTTCGAGTTCACCACTCGAGTCGCCAAGAAGAACCTTGACTTTTCTTACGAGATTTTGGCAGAGTATTTGGGTGGTCGTCGATCACCAAACATGTATTCGATCTACCCTAAGCTTCCCAATCCGTTATTGGCACTGTTTGCGGATGTCACTCCAGATGGTATCCATCAGTACTTCTTCGGTCTTCCTCGCCCCGACGGACTTGATGAATTGGGCCCTGACTTTCCTACCTTTGCTGCACTGCGTCTTTCTCCCACTAGCTACATATTATTCAAGATTATCACAAATTGTATTCTCCCAATCACCTCCAAACCTTTAACTGAGATTCGACCCTATCACTGTCTGATGCTCTACGGCATGCACCGCCGATTGGACTTCGATATCATGGAGAGCATCTTCCAGTCCATTCTATCTTATCGAGAGCCCAGCCGCCGCACGGTCTACATGCCTTTTGGTCACGTCATCACCGACTGGCTCATGTCAGTAGGTGTTGATGTCACCAAGGGCCGGACGATGCCTATGGTCCGACAGGATTGCCAACTTGGCCGGCGGGCATTTGCCAAGTCCGTCATCATCGTTCGGGAGCATGATCGGGCGTTGGTCTGGAAAGATGGTAGGGTTCTTGGTGAGTTACCGAGGGGCGGTCCACAGGTTCAGGCGCCAGCCGATGCAGCTGCTGATTATGATGACGAGCCCGAGCCAGATCTACGATGGCAGATCTACGAGCTGGACCAGACTTTTCAGGAGGATGTTCATCTACGAGAGCTTCATCGAGAGGAGATCCGCTCGGATTTCCGTTCCTTTGATCGCCGATTGACCGGCATAGAGTCCACTGTCTCTGGAGTCCAGGCATTGCAGCAGACGTGGTATGCAGAGTGGCGCCGTCATACTTTTCCAGGGGATGCCCCTTCGGGCAGTGCTGCACCAGGGTCTGCGGATGCCACGATAGATGATCTCATACACGATGACGATCCCCCCACTGACGTTTGAGTTTGGATGACCAGTGTCTCTTCTGATGTTATGCATATTTGACTGTTTAGTGGTGTGACTTTTGGGTTGTATGCCCCTTGACTTATTTGTTGTGGTCTTGCATCACACGTGTCTGGATTTTGTTGTATCTGTCTTGCATCGGTTGATTACTCTGGCTGTTTTATGACTTATTTCTTCTGACCTTGATGCATGTTTTATCCTACTTTAGTTGCTTATTGTTGATGCTATGATGTACTATCTACATACTTGATCCATAGCTATCTTCATGCTTATGATGCCATGCTCATATGATACATATGCTTGTTTTGCCATGTCTATATCATTTTGTCATATGTAATCATATGCTTATCAAAAATCAAATTGTTGTTTTGGGATAACCCTAGGGTTGAGGGGGAGTGTGGTTAAACTTAACAGCCCCTCTAGTCCCTTTTCGATGTTGGACAAAGGGGGAGAGTGTTGGTTGGTTAAGTTTAGGATGATCATGTTGTAGGGGGAGGACCATGATTCCCCTATGATTCTAAATTTGAGAAAATTAATTGAGAATCCCTAAACTTAAAATCGGGTTGTCAAACAACAAAAAGGGGGAGATTGTTGATGCAGTCTGGCCCTGATTGTTGTTTTGGTGTTGACACCGATTTTAGTTTAGGTTGATGATTATGATGATTATGATTAAGTCCTGATCGAGGATTAGACAGGGTTTAGAAAATCCTAACCTGGAGGGTTAGGTGTGTAAAATCCTAGCTTGGAGGGTTAGGTGTTGGAAAGTCCTAATTCGGAAGGGTTGGGTGAATAGTCCAAGCTTGGAAGGCTAGGTGAAAAGTCCTAACTTGGAGGGTTAGGTGCAAAGTCCCAACTTGGAGAATTAGGTGAAAAGTCCTGGCTTGAAGGGTCAGGTGCCTAGCTTAGAGGGCTAGGTTGGATGAAGTTCTAACTCGGAAGGGTTGGGTGAAAAGTCCTAGCTTGGAGGGCTAGGTGAAAAGTCCTAACTTGGAGGGTTAGGTGCAAATTCCCAACTTGGAGAGTTAGATGGAAAAATCATTAGCTTGGAGGGCTAAGGTGGATGAAACCCTAGCTTGGAGGGCTGAGTTTGACTCCCTGGATCGGTCTGGTGACCGATCCAGCAATGTCTGATCGGTCCGGTGACCGATCAGGGAGCAAGTAGCTTCCTCACTGACTTGCTCCTGATGATCTGGTGACCGATCAGGGAGCGAACAGTGAGTGAGTTCTCCTCCGGATCAGACCCTGGATCGGTCCCGTGACCGATCAGGGACTTAGGATCTGATTATAGAATCACTGTTCATTTGTCCTGGTCGGTCTGAGTGACCGATCAGGCTTCACTTGTTGGGACCGGGTGCATGTTGACAAGGATACGGGTTCGTAATATTTTAAAATTTTACGTGCAGCGGAAGAATTAGCATAAAATAATTTCACAAATTATTTTAACCACGTATCTAGCATGCGACCTTATGATGTGTGGACATAATCATAAATTAAAAATTTTTGCGGAAAGGTAAACTAATTTACTTTGTACCTCGCGTAACTCGAAGAAAGGGACGAGATCCAACCGTAGCGTCCCTTGGAAGCTTCGCCTCTATTCGCGTCCACACCGAGTTCTCTTCGGGATGACTTCGCAAAGTCACGAGTTTTGTGCCGACGAGAACTACTAGATTCTCGGAAGGCACAACTAGAAGAACAAGAGAAAAGAATGGAAACTTACCAACAAGAAACGGAATCGAATTCCGAGAAGGAAGGAGATGTGATCCGCTTCTTCTTCTTCTTGGTTGGCTTCTCCTTCTTCTTGATAGCTCACGGCAACCACCCTAGGGTGTGCTAGGGGCGCCGGCCCTAGGTGGGATGAAGGGAAGCTGGCCCTAATCCTATTAAGGGGCGCCGGCCCTAATGGGGAAGAGAGAAGAGAAGAGAAGAGAATAAGAGAGAGAGGGAGCTTCTAATCTTTTGATAACTCAATTATCAATTCGGAATTAAAGGCTTGTCTTTGGTTCCTTATATAGTTGCTTCTCCCTTGCTAAGTCTCCTCTTTAACGGAATTTTACATAAGAAATTTATCCTATAAATTCTCTTATTAATTATTCCGTTTAAGCCAAGTTTTATTATAACTAACTTTATAATAAAACAAATACCTTCTCTCCTTTTATTATGGAATAAATTTTATAAGAAATTTATAAACTTTCTTATTATGGAAAAATCAATTCATAATTGATTTTATAAAATTAAAATAAACCAATTCATGGATTATTTTAACTTCCATAAAAGAATAAATTTCTATAAATTTATTTATATAAATTTCTTTATACAAATTTATTTATCCATAATTTATAAAATAAACGTGCTAGATCTATTTTATTAATTAAACCAAATAAAATGGTTTTCTCCCTTTAATGTGGCCGGCCAAACCAAAGATTTGGCCGGCCACTTCAAGCCCCACCAATCGCGAATTAAACTCATTTAATTCGCCCAACAAGCCTTCAAAAGACTTAGCCAATTTTAGCTTCCATTGCGCCTCTGATTAACTCAGATTCGACTTATTTCTCTTGATCGAAAAATCTAATTTTCAACTCGTTTTAAATCCCTCGGATTACTCGTAGTGCGTGTGACTAAATAGGCTTTGGATTTATGTTGGTCGTCTATAATCAACCAATTATAGAACGATCATGAGTGGCACCTAGTAGTGCATCATGATCCCCAATTAATCGAAAGATCAACGGTTTGACCTCAGAAGAAATTATTCTGAAACCCTTCAGCAGCTCTAATGAATCGTGCCCCATTCCCTTCACCACCTTATACCCACTTGGTTCAGGACATGGTCTGTTTGTGTCAGTCCCCACTAGACTGACTACGTCACACCTAGCCCTAGTAGTGCCTTTCTCGTCCTTTGGATTTCTAATTACTCTCATGTATTTAAGAGACTCGCACTCTAAACATGATATACTCTGGCCAGAGGTTTTGAGTAACGATCCGACGATAGGCCTGGGTATACATCTCCTCGCAAGGAGTGGTGAATCCTTTGTAGGATGTTCAAACATCTTCGGGCACTTCGTCTTATACCCAATCATCCTGGGTCCACACCTCCTTGGAGATGCTTGCTTAAGATGTTAAAGTATAAGTCTCCATGACCAAGATGACTTGAACACCGCAAGTCAAAGGAACATCGCACTTAAGCTGCAGTAAGAACTTCATTGACATATCTACATGTAGATTCCCATATGAAGTTTTATAGCTAGTCACTCCAATGAACTAGTTCCCTTAACTAGCATCCATGTTTATCTCCGGACATCCCAATGTCACCAGCCAGTGAGAATCAGCTGATTAGAGAATAACCCATGCTAGTCTCAACAGAATTGATAGTGTCCGTTTTTATTAATTCATCGACTAGGGATAATTTCAATACTTCACAATTGCACATGTAGAGATAATCACTAGTTGTGATCCCATCACAAATTCTCTTATGCTGTGAATTGTATTGCGGACATTCAGTAGATGAGTTTAAGATCTCAATCAAATACACAAACATGTATACTCAAATAGTGAATTATCATTTATTAGAATAAATGTTTACAATCATAAGGCGATTGCCTTAGGACACTTCTCTCATATCACTAACAACTCTTCTGCCTACTCTGAGCAGTTTCTATTCTCTGGCGGATACTCTTTATAGCTTCTGTGGTATCATCTATGAGATCAGTCTGTGACCCCATTTCTTTCTTCTCACTACCTTCATACCAACAGAGGGGAGATCTACACCTCTTGCCATAAAGAGCTTCATAGGGTGTCATACCAATAGTAGCCTGATAACTGTTGTTGTAGGCAAACTCAGCTAAACACAAATACTTGCACCAACTGCCTTTAAAATCTAATGCACAAGCTCTGAGCATATCTTCTAGAGTTTGATTCCCTCTCTCCGTCTGTCCATCAGTCTGGGGATGGAAAGCTGTGCTAAACTTCAGTTTGGTGCCTAGTGTTGTCTGTATGCACTCCCAAAAGTGTGAAGTGAAACGACCATCCCTATCAGAGATAATGGTCTTCGGGACTCCGTATAGTCGGATCACTTCTTGCACATATAACTGGGCTAACTTTTCAATCGAGTAAGACACTCTGATTGCCAAGAAGTGGGCAGACTTGGTCAATCTGTCTACTATCACCCAAATAGCATCATAGCCATTAGTTGTCTTTGGTAGACCAACTATGAAATCCATGGCTATGTCTTCCCATTTCCACTCTGGAATCTGAATGGGCTGTAGGACACCTCCTGGTCTCTGGTGTTCTGCTTAAACTCTCTGACATGTCAGGCAGGTGCTGACATACTTAGCTATGTCTCTCTTCATCCCTGGCCACCAAAATCTTCTTTTCAAATCCTGGTACATCTTAGTGGAACCAGGATGCATTGAGTAGGGAGTTCCATGGGCTTCTTCAAGAATCTTCTTTCTTAGCTCTTCATGATTGGGGACACATAAACGGTCACCATAGTAGAGTATTCCACTGTCAGATACTCTAAACTCTTTACTCTCTCCTTCTTGCATCTCCTGCTTGATCCTTTGGATATCAGAATCTTCAGCTTGCTCTTTCTGTATCTCTTCAAGCAAAGTTGACTCTAGTGTCAATAGAGCTAGCTGCCCATCAATAATCTCCACTCCATAATCTATTATCTCCTTCTGTAATGGTGGTGCCAATGATGATAAGGACATCAAAGTGGCACAAGTCTTTCTACTCAGTGCATCTGCTACTCTATTTGCCTTACCAGGGTGGTAAAGAATCTCACAGTCATAGTCCTTCACTAACTCGAGCCACCTTCACTGTCTCATATTGAGGTCTTTCTGAGTGAAGAAATATTTCAGACTCTGGTGATCTGTATAAATCTTACACTACACTCCATACAAGTAATGCCTCCATATCTTTAGAGCAAAGACTACAGCTGCCAACTCCAGATCATGAGTGGGGTAATTCTTTTCATAGTCCTTGAGTTGCCTGGAAGCATAAGCTATGACCTTGCCTTCTTGCATAAGGACTGCTCCAAGTCCTAGCTTTGATGCATCACTGTATATATCAAAGCTCTTATCACCTTCGGGTACTGTAAGGATAGGAGCGCTGGTTAGTCTCTTCTTCAACTCAAGGAAGCTCTGCTCACAGTCCTCAGTCCACTCATACTTCTTATTCTTTCTGGTAAGGGTTGTAAGTGGAGAAGCTATCTTTGAAAAGTCCTCTACAAACCTTCTGTAGTACCCTGCCAAACCCAGAAAACTTCTGATCTCACTAGCATTCTTTGGTCGACTCCAGTTACTAACTGCTTCAATCTTGGCTGGGTCTACCATAATACCTTCCTTGGAAATGATGTGGCCTAGGAAGGCCACCTGGTCAAGGCAAAACTCACACTTTGAGAATTTGGCGTACAACTCCTTCTGATGTAAGGTTTGCAATACCATCTTCAGGTGTTCGGCAAGTTCTTCCTGAGTCTTTGAATACACTAGGATATCATCAATAAAGACAATGACGAACTTGTCCAGAAAATCCTTGAACACTCTATTCATTAGATCCATAAACGTCGCAGGGGCGTTTGTCACTCTAAAGGGCATGACCACAAACTCATAGTGCCCATATCTTGTACTAAAAGCAGTCCTTGGCACATCACTCTCCTTCACTCTGAGCTGATGGTAACCTGATTGCAGATCTATCTTGGAGAACAATGTGGCTCCCTTCAGCTGATCAAATAAATCATCTATCCTTGGCAAAGGATATCTGTTCTTGATGGTTACCTTATTCAAAGCTCGATAATCTATGCACATTCGCATAGATCCATCTTTCTTCTTGACGAACAATACAGGAGCTCCCCAAGGTGAATGACTAGGGCGGATGAAACCCTTGTCAAGCAGCTCTTGCAATTGTTCTTGCAATTCTTTCAGTTCTGCTGGCGCCATGCGATAAGGTGCCTTCGAAATTGGGTTGGTTCCTGGGGTCAACTCAATTTCAAACTCAATTTCCCGATTGGGAGGGAGTCCTGGTAACTCTTCAGAAAACACCTCAGGATAGTCACAGACTACCCTCACTTTTTCTCTCTTCAATCCTTCTCCTTGACTTGCATCCACTATATGAGCTAGAAAACCAGAGCACCCCTTCTCTAACATTCTCTGAGCTTGTAAGGTATATAAGAACCTTTCTGTCTTTCTCTTTGGGTCTCCAATAAACTCAAATGGAGGTTCTGCTTCTGGTGTGAACTTGACTTTCTTCTTGCGGCAGTCTATAGAAGCACTATACTTGCTCAAGAAGTCCATCCCTAAAATGACATCGTAATCCTTCATCTCAAGGACTACCAAGTCACTATAGAGCTCTCGGTTGGAAATCCAGATTGGTACTACCCTTAGCCTCTGAGTAGAGGCCATTACTTCCCCTGACGGTAACGTTGTTAAAAATTTCTGACCCAAACTTTCTGGTGGGATCCCTAGCTTTTTAGAGAAAAGCATGGATACAAAAGAATGGGTTGCCCCAGTATCGAATAACACAATAGCATATTGAGATGAGATGAGTATTCGACCTGTGACCATGTTAGGAGCATTTGCCACCTCTTCCCTGGTGATGGCGAAAACCCTGGCGTTGGTCGTGGCTGGTGGGGCTTCCATCCTCGCCTGACTGTAATAAGATCCCTCCATAACTGGCTGCATCTGGTGCAGCTGAGCAGGTCCACCCCCGTACTGAAGAAGTTGTGGTGGAGGCGGCTTTGCTTTAGGGCACGCCTTGGCCAGGTGCCCTACTACTCCACAGATATAACACCCGCCAACACTCGACCGGTTAGGGCAAGCCTTCATCATATGCCCTTCTGCTCCGCAAATATGGCATCCGCTCATGTCCTGACGACATTGATGTGTGCAACTCATGTATAGTTTTGGGCATAAAACACATATGCATTTCATCTCGTTTTATCTTATTAGAGGCATATTTTATAGTTTTTACTTGGTTTTACATATTTGGGCGAGGATACTGCTTTGTGTTGGATTTTGATGACAGGATGCACAAAACCAGCCGGACCACCCAGCGCGTGAGACACGCCCGTGCCATGACTTACCACGGTCGTGGCGGTTCATGAAGACTTTGTGAGGAATCCAGAGACCAACACGCTCAAGGCGTGTTGGTTAAGCACGGCCGTGGCGCGTGAAGACACGCCCGTGCCAGTTAAGCACGGGCGTGGCGATGCTATTGAAGAACGCGAAGCAGAGGAAACACGTCCGGGCCGTGTCGATCAACACGGCTGTGGCACTGAGGCTCTATAAAAGAAAAGAAGACCTAAGACACGAGGGAGGCGGCGGAAATCAGGGTTGGAAGAGGATTTCAATCGAGACTTGGAGAGGAAGACACCATCAAGGAGGATTAGTAATGTCTATTTCCTATCTTATTGTCGAATTCTCCGGTGCTATGGAGTAGTCGTGTAAATTTTAGGAAGAGGGAGTAGCCCCTAACTATTTTCATGATTTGTTATTAACTCTGTTTTTTCGATTATACATATTCTTGTTGGTTGTTTCAATTGTTGAATGATGCTTTGATTGGTCTCTACGAAAATGGTAATTGTCTAGATAGGCTTTGCAGGATTCATGTGATAGGATCTAAAGCAGGTAAGAGTCATCTACGTACGTATGCCATAAGACTAGAGATCGATTAAAGTAGATACATTGGCGTGATCTTCAAAAGAGGCCGTCAATAAATTAGGAATCAACTTACGAATCTGGTGGACGTTTAGATAGGTCTGCGGGAATCTAGTGACAGGATTTCAAAGCATGAAAAGATCGTCTGTTTCGGAAACCTCGATAGAGAAAGTTGCATTCAAATAAAAGAAGTCAACCTGGGTATAAGTAGTCGTCAACGGAGTACTGTCGTGATAATAGTTAGAGTGGTGAAACCGTAATCCTAAGATTGTCTTTTATCTCTCAATACTTTCGCCGATTTTCGACCGCTTGAATTGTTTGATTTAGAGTAAATTTATCATTAGATCATTCATCTGGATAATTAAAACTCGTGAATTTCTAGTACTTGTCCCAGTCCCTGTGGGATCGATATCTTATTACTTGACGATAAACCGTGCACTTGCAGAAACAAGCAATCAGACATACTCCAGCATGTGTCTTCCCACAATTTGGGCAAGGAGAATACTTGAGTTGCTTGCTTGATGCGCCCCCTTTGTTGCCCTCAGAAGTCTTCTGGTCCCACTGCTTCCTCTTGCCTGAATTCCCTTTCCAGTTTTGTTGGTTCTGAGGATTCCCTTGGGACTTCTGGGCTGATGCCTATTGTTGTTGCACACGTGTGGCCTTTATACTATTCAAGTAGTGCTCAGTGATCAAAGCACTACTTACTAGTTCTTCTGAAGTCTGTGGTCTATTATCACTGCCGGCCACATTCAAAGCTATCTGAGGCCTCAGCATCTTGAGCATCAACCTGACCCTTTCCTTTTCAGTGCTAACTGACTCCGGGCACAAGCGAGCTAGTCGATTGAACTTCTTCACTGCTTCATCTACAGATAGATCTCCTTGACGAAACTCAGTGAATTCATCGTAGTACTTGTTTGTTACCTTCATATGAAAGTACTCCTCCAAGAACTCTGCTTCAAAGTCGGCCCAAGTCATCTGATTCACATTTCTCTTAGCCTTCACTCTTTCCCACCACATCCTGGCATCTGTAGTAAGGCAGAAGGATGTGCACTTTATCTTCTCCACCTCGGGCCAGTCCAGTAACTCCATCATACTCTCCACTGTTTTGAACCATGCCTGAGCATTCCATGGTTCACTTGTGCCAGAAAAATTCTCGAGCTTCAATCTCTGCCACTGGATCAGATATGCTTCCTGTCTCACTTCTCTTACCAGAGGTACTGGGGGAGTCTCTGTCACCACTGGTGCCACTACTTGCGCCACTGGCGTGGTAGCAAGAGTGGCCTGTTGATTAGCCATCAAAGTAGCAATAACTTGCTGCTGTTCGGCAAGTTGTCTCTGCAGCTGGGCTACCACTCCTTGAAGATCTGTTGGTGGTACTGACTCCGTGGACTCTTGTTCTCTAGGAGCTTGCTCCTCATTTCGGACAATTCTGGGACGTACTCTTGCCATTCTCTTACTCTATAGTGTAAAGAAAATAAAAAAACTCATTATCTCTTACTAACTTACTTCATTATCTCCTTGCACATATTAGCATAAAATAATACCAATATACTTTTCTATCATCATGCACTTACTAATACTAGCAGTCAATAATAAAAAGCATATAAAACTACAACATATGAACTTCTTACTTGGTAGGCGGCAGGATTGATGCTTGATGTCAGTGTGGCGGAAGGGTGGAAACCTGGCTCTGATACCACTCTATGACGACCCGACTTCTCTACCCTGTACCTAAGCCGGATCGCCGCTCTTTACTACCTTTACCTTTACTCACTTAACCTTAACCTTTGACTTCACCTTAGATCTTGGCCTTAGGTTACCACTACTTGACTTCAAGAACTAAAAACCATTTCCAAAGATCCACAATTCATATACTTTCAAGACATACAAAGATATAACACCATGTCTATACTCTATGCTAGTTTTATAAACATCCTAGCAACTCAAAACAAATCTAATGACTTGAAATTAGAATCTTTGCGGAATTTAACAAGACTACCAAACCATATAAAATCATGCTAAAGATTGTATCAACTTTTGACTCTATGCGGAGATTAAATACAATGTTCACATTTTACCAAACGAAATATTAAACTCCAAGTTTCTAAACTTCAGAAATTGCCTCTAAGCCTTAACCCAACGGATCTCTTCCACGGTTCCACCGCCGCTGAGCATCAATGCAAGTCCTGGTCACCTCCATAACTTATGCTTTTTCTTTGCCTTTATCTGCAATAGAAGGAAATGCAACTAATAAGCACAATGCTTAGTAAGTAAATCCTAACTCACAAATCCATGCTATCGATAACAAACATGCTCATTTCAAAGAATGCTTACTTCCAAAATACATGCACATGGGAAAGCTTGCATATACTTATCATGCTCAATCATGTTGAAAACATTACTTGCATTACATCATTTGCAAACTTAACGTACTTATACATTCAAACACTAACTTCCTTACTCTTACTCTTTAACATGCTTGCAATGTATCAAGGCTAACATATGAAATAAAGGCACATACTTAAAACTGAAAACACTTGCGAATACTTATTTACTTGAAAATAGTAATCAACTTTTTTTAGGCCTTGACATTGTACCATGGTATCAATGTACCAATTGCGCGCTTCTCTAATAGGTTGCGGGGTAGCTAGCCACCGCACCTTATTAGAGCTTCTTTCTAACATTCTGTGGGCCTTCCATTTGCCCAGTACATGTCACTTTCCGAAAATAAAATACTTTCTTACTATAATACTTATACGTATCAAACTATCTTCTTTTGCATAAATTTTGCACTTAACACCTTTACCTTTCTTACTTGAGACTTTCATCGAGCACCTTGCGTGCCCTTAATCCCAACCTCATTTTTGGGACTTTTCAAAAATTAAATCTTATCATGCTTAGCTTACATACACCAAATCTAAACCAATTAAATTTCTATCATGAGAAAACATGCATCTTTAAAAACTTAAAACACACGATAACCATAATCTTAAAGCATGCATCATAAAACATGGTTTTTACAGCAAGAACTTACATACGAAAACTACTCCTATTGCAGGTGAGTAATCTACTTACACTTTTTCTTGATGAAAACTCACTAAATAGAGGTAAAAACCCTAGCGTAGGACTCCTTTCCTCTTCCTTGCAAGAACTTCCCCTCCTTGGCCCTAGAGAAGAACCCTAGGCTTTCTACTCAAGAGGAGGAAGAAGAAGAAGAAGGAAGAAAGTTATGGCTTCCTCCCTTGTCTTTTTTTTTCGCAGCCTCCTCGCCCTCTCCTATTCGCGCAGCCACAAAAAAAAACCCTCGGGGACTCCACGCGACTTAAGCGAAGTTTAAATACCTCTTCATGAAAAAGCCTAACTCACCTATAATATAATTTCACTCCTTCCTTTTTTGTGCTTCATACCCCTGATCTTCTGGCTAGCCGAACTCCTTTAAGGCTTGGTATTGTCGCGTGGTCGCGAGTTCAAACCCTCGCCCGACCCTTAAATTTTTTTTTTCATTTTTTATTCCAAAAAATTGCTAGAAAAATTTCGAAAAATCCCTAATAATACCAGAAAATTATTGGGTGTTACAGACATATTCGCGGGTTCACACGACATGTATCAAATTGGAAATTTGATCATTATTAGAAACTTAAATCAAATATTTTTGACTTGTTTGAATCATGCATTAATGTCATGAACATGCATCTGCTATTTTTTTTGAAATATATGTCATGTTATTCATGTTTAAATTTACGCATGACTTAGAACAGTTATAGGAAAAAGAATAATTGAAACTTGATCAACCTCGTATTAGGTGGAGGTGAGATGATAGTACGTTAGGGAAGCCTTTTTGGTGGAACTAGCCGAAGCTACCGATCCAAAACCTAAGCTAGTTAGACCAAAATCTATCAAGAAGTAATTTGAAAATGAATTTTCGATAAAAGGCTTTGTCAAGGAAAGGGTTGATGATCCAATAAGGCTATGGCTAAAGAAGGCCTTATGCCTCGCCAAGACCTGGAAGCCGATTATCGAAAATCAAATTCACTTTACTATTTGATAAATTTGAATCTAACACAAGTTTCAATTAAATCTTAGATTTAATAATAAATTAAGGAAAATGATTCAAGCATCTCACAATACACCCATAAGGCCACCATGCTATAATGAGACATCTAGAATGGGTGAGATGTTAAGGACCAATGAATTGCAAAATAGTTTTCAAAATTGGTTTTCAAAATTGTTAGAATATTTTTCTAAAAATATATTTTCAAAATAGTGCTTCAACATAATATTATTTTTATGGAATTCATGCTTGTCTGATTGGTTATACATAGTATATATTTTTCAAAAGTATATCTTTTCAAAAATTGTTTGACTCACACAATTAGACACAAGCCTGTTGGTGCAGAAAGCACCATATCGAACCTTATTTTGATATTGGCAAAGGATTCAAAGTTAAGTTCGTTTGTGATCTAACAATATTCACTGAGTGTGCAGGAAAAGTCCTAGCGAAGGGCTGCTAGGCACCTGGCGAAGGGCTGCCAGGAAACCAAGTCCTAGCGAAGGGCTGCTAGGCACCTGGCGAAGGGCTGCCAGGAAACCAAGTCCTAGCGAAGGGCTGCTAGGCACCTGGCGAAGGGCTGCCAGGAAACAAAGCCCTAGCGAAGGACAGCTATGCACCGGGCGAAGGGCAGCTCGGCATCCAAGACCTGACAAAGGACCGTCAGGCGAAAGTCCAACCAAAGGAACGGTTGGCATCAGGTAAATTCTCCCGAGAGGAGTAGGTGAGGACGCGTTCCCCGTCGAGGGAACAGTAGGCGTCGGTTCGACCTAGGGCTCCATTTTGGAGACCAAAGTCAGAACCAAGATAGCTAAGGCTGTATAAACAAATACTTTATTGCTTTATTGTGTTTTGGACTAACCCTGGATGCAGGACCAAAGGAAGGAGTGTCTGCAGCTCAGATAGCCTCAAAGGAATGAGGTAGTAGCTGAGTAGGGCGCCCGGAGTGTCCCGGGCGGCCCCAAGGGCCATACAAAACACGTAAAGAAAAAAAGGAGTTCGAATACATGCTGGGCAGGGCGCCCCCGTGCTCCCGGGCGCCCCCGCTGCTCCCGGGCGCCCCCGCTGCTCCCGGGCGCCCCCATGCGCAACATCGAACCCGAACCCCTCGAAGCCAAGGAGATAGGACTTTGACCCGGTCAATGCGGGCGCCCCGAGCGCTCCGGGCGCCCCGGTCAAAACGGATCCAGAGGATAGACGCTGACCGAGAGCTCTGCGGATCAGAGGCCACGTGGGGGGCGCCCCCGACGTCCCGGGCCCCCAGGCCCTATATAAAGGCCTTCGACCAAGGCTTCAGGACAACATTCTCTCAACGCCTCAAAGCTCTTCTACGCTCGTGCCTTGCTCCGGAAACACTCCAACTCGAGCCGACGACGTCCCGCTGCCCCGAAAAGTCATCCACTCCGGACGTCGGTAACGAAGAGCAATTTTTATTATTATTTTAGTGCACTTACTTGTAATAAATTATTGTAAACTGATTTGCGCTATATAGAATTGCCCAAAGTAAACGGTCAACGACCGTGGGCCTTGGAGTAGGAGTCGACACAGGCTCCGAACCAAGTAAATCGACTGTGTCTTTGCTGTGTGTTTTTTTACTTCCGCTGTGCAATTGCTCTTTACGAAATCCGAACGATTTCCGATATTCACCCCCCCTCTATCGGTTTTCTCGATCCAACAAGTGGTATCAGAGCGGGGAAGCTCAAAATTGGTGCAACCACCAATTTGAGAGTATTTTCGAATTTTACGAAATAATTTTAATTTTTTTTTCTTTTTCGTTGATTGAGGTTGGTGCAACACCACTCAATCTCGTTCACTTTTTTCAATTTTGAATGCTCATTTTTTTCCTATAAGTCAGAATTAATAAAACGATCAATTTCTAAAAATTTGTCATAAACTTTTTTTATTATTATTTTAATATTTTTCTTAAAATTCGTGCTACTTTAATTCGAGCAAAATTTTTTCTCAAACATTAAATCCTAATTTATTATTATTATTATTAATCAGAATTTAGAAAATCAACATTTTCAAAAATTTATCATAAATTATTTTTATTATTTTATTATTATTCTGCCTCGAAATTCGTGTAATTTTTTTTGGCTATTTTTTCCCCTTCTCCCGCACTACTAATCCAAGACCAAGTCTTGGTACATTTCTATTATTTCTTTTGTGTGCAAGGATCATTTTTAATGGCCAATTAAGAATGGAATAGCATTCGTCCACCGCTCTTCTCTGGCGAAAATTTCAACTCCTGGAGAAGTCAAATGGAATCCCACCTGAAGGCTAATCTAGATTTATGGTCGATAATCCAAACGGGGTTCAGATTCCCCACGGAAGATGGAACATCGATCGCTTGGGACAAATTGGACGAACCAACTCTAAGGAAGATCGAGACTGATGCTAAGGCAACAGTAATCATACAATGCAGTCTAACCAACGAACAACTTGAACTAGTAGGTCCATGCAGATGTGCTAGAGAAATCTGGGAAAAACTGATTGACCTTCACCAAGAGATCTCAGATGAAGAAGAAGATCAGGTAAGTTATCTTGCCCTTTCGGTCCAAGCACAAACAGTCGAGTCAGAGTCTGAACCCGAAGTCGAACCAGAATCAGACGACAAATTGACTGAGACGGTAACCGTTTTTGAATTCTTTTCAAAATTTGAATTAAATAATCAAACAGATACTGTAATGGTCGAGGAAGGTGTAAATTCTTTTGGAGGGAAAAATCTTAAAGAACCACCAAAGAAGGAGCTTCAACTAGTACCCGAGTCCGACTCAGACACAGAATCAGAAGATGAGCCTAAATCCGAGGCGGCAAGAATCAAGGGGGAGATTCCCAATAAGGAACCAAAAGGTAAAAGTGTAAAATCAGATTTTAAAAATCATGTAATTTGTTACACATGCAGGGAGAGAGGGCACTACCAAAGTGAGTGTCCTACTCGTAAGATTCAAACGACACCACCGATGGCGACAAAGGAACCAGTTCCAAAAACACGAAGGGACAAAAGTCGCATCCAATGCTTCAAGTGCCAGGAGTTCGGGCATTACCAACGTGAATGCACAGATAAAAGAGCTACCAAGAATGCCGGACAAACGATCGACAAAGGTAAATTTACAATATTTGAAAATCCGTTATTTACCTTGAATAATGTGATTGATTCATGTAACTTAATTAAAGCAAACTTCAGAAAATTGAAACAAGAAAATGAAACCCTAAAATATAAGGTCAATAAGTTAGAAAATTTAATTCATAATCTTGCTGATTTTGAAAATCCGGAGTATTACTCCAATTGTGACCTTACTTAGACAATTGTTTGTTTTAATTATGTGTTTCTTTTTATTTTTTTTTTGCTTAGAATTAGGATTGGTTAGTATAAGGACTAAATCAATTAATTGAAATTTGAACAACATAGTATTGGGTGGAGGTGAGATGATAGTACGTTAGGGAAGCCATCTTGGCGGAACTAGCCGAAGCTACCGATCCAAGACCCAAACTAGTTAGACCAGAATTTACCAAAAAGTAATTTTGAAGATGAAATTTCACTAAAAGGCTTTGTCTAGGAAAGGGTTGATGATCCAATAAGGCTACGGCCAAAGAAGGCCTTGTGCCTCGCCAAGACCTGGAAGCCAATTTTTGAAATTCAAATTCAATTTACTCTTTATTAAATTCGAATCTAACACAAATTTTCAGTTAATTTTAGATCCAAATATCTCTTTTCAAAATAAATTTAAATTGGGTTTAAAAAATTAATTTAACTTTTCAAAATTAATCTTTCTATTCAAATATGCATCTCACAAAACAGTTAAGGATATCCTGTTTTGTCACTTAGAAATGGGTGAGATGCTTAGGACCTAAAAGTTGAATTCAACCCAACCAACTAAATTAAATCTTAATTAAATCAATTAAATTCAATTAAATCTTAATTAAATCAATTAAATTCAATTAAAACTTAATTAAATCAATTAAATTCAATTAAATTTTAATTAAATCAAATCAAATTCAATTAAATCTTAATTAATTCAATTGAATTTAATTCAATCAAATTCAAAATAATTCAATTAAATCAATTTCAAATTTCAGAATTTAAACTTTACTAAATACTTTTAAAATTCAAATCTAACTCAAATGAACAACTTTCAAAATTCAAATTTAAATTTCTAATTAATTTTAAAATCCTCAAAAATCATTCTAACTTTTCAAAACTACAATTTAATGTTTCAATTCATTATACAATGAAACTCTTTTTGAAAATCAATGTGTTGGTTAACAAGACTTGCAAAAATCACCTTCCGTTTTTCACTTAAAAATTGTCTTCAGTCCAAGCCTTGACATTTATACATTTTTCAGACTTGAGCATTTTTTTTTTAAAAAAAGAGTTCTATTGTATTTACATCTCTTGCAATATTTTCAAAATTACTTAGAATATTTTTATTCTGCAGTCCGGGCTTAAATATTTATATTTTTTTTGGACCAAAAAAAACTTTTTATTATTTTCCTTAAATCAGTTGTCCTGTTTCAGTTCTCGATATTCACTTTTTCAAATAGGAGAATGAAATTATGTTTCAAATCAGTACAACAAAATATTTTTTTAAACTTAGTTTTCTTCTCTTTTTGTTTGAATCAAACCCTAAGACTCAGAGGAGGATTAACTTGTGGTCAACAAGCCTCCCAGGACTGTGTCAAGTTTAGGGGGAGTTCAAATTAAAAGAAGAAGTTTAAAAATACTATGTTTTCAAATAATCACTATATTTTTTTTTAAAATTATGCTTTACAAAAACTATTATTATGTCAAAATGTTTTTCGAAAACACGGTTTCTGCTCAAATTGAATTTTCTAAAATTATATTACCATGCTAGTATTCAAAACTATTCTTTTGATTTTAGTAAACCCTAAAGACATAAAGGAAGGTCTACTTAATGATCTACAAGGACTCCGAGGATGTGTCAAATTTAGGGGGAGTCTAAACCAAAAGAAATTATTTCTAACCAGTATTTTCTTTGGCAACTATCTTTGAAATTATTAAATAATTCTTTTGATATGAACTGAACCCTAAGAACTCAGAGGAAGAATACTTGTGGTCAACAAGCTTCCAAGGACTGTATCAAGTTTAGGGGGAGGTCAAATTAAAAAGAATTATAAACATTTCTAAATAATATGTTTTCATACACTATATTTTTAAAATTGTGTCGAAAACATTTGTCTTACAAAATAATATTATTTTAAAATGCTTTTGTGGCTTATAAAATTATTTTTGAAATACCTTTTGAAATAATACTTACTTGGGTTGAAAAATTTCCAGGACACTTAGGAAAATGTCCTTGTAGTTAACAAGGTTTCCTAGGATTGTGTCAGACTGGAAAAGAAATCAAGTCAAATATTCAAAATAAAATTAATTTTTTTTTGCATAATCTTCAAAGGTACTTCTATTTTTCAAAGTATAATGTTTTGAAAAGTACTAATACTTGTAAAGGCAATAGTGTTCTAAGTGCATGAAGTTTCTAAAAGATTTGCCTACAAATATAAAATATTTTTTAAGTGGAGTTTTGTTGGTGCAGTTTAAAGTTTTTTTTGCTATACTTTCAAGAATTATGCTAAGTATTTTTATGTTTTCAAAACTCATAGGCTCTGATATATAAATTTTTTATCTTAGAAATGGGAAATTTGAATTCAAAATTTTGCCTAAGTATTTTTTTGGTTTTAAACAAAATTTAGGCTTGCAAAGCTCTTCAAAATGGAAAATTGTCTAAGTGTAAAAAGCTTTTGGTGCAAAGGCTTTTATTTTTTTGAAAAACACGTTGTCAAGAACTTAGAAATTTTTACAAAAACCAAAACTCCCTATTAAGAACCTTGTTCGCCCATGTATTATTTTTGATATATGTCAAAGGGGGAGGAAAGGTCAAAGTTAAGTATTTTGCAAGTATTCAGGGTTTTAGGGGGAGTATGAGAAATAAAATTTTGATATACTTCATTGTGTTTTTTCCTATACTTCATTATGTTTTTACCTTCTTTTATTAACTGTTATAAGTTTTTTTATTAACTGTTATAAGTTTTTTACTTAACTTTGAATTGGGTTGCCATAAATCAAAAAGGGGGAGATTGTTGGTGCAGGAAGCACCATATCGAACCTTGTTTTGATATTGGCAAAGGATTCAAAGTTAAGTTTGTTTGTGATCTAACAATATTCACTGAGTGTGCAGGAAAAGTCCTAGAGAAGGGCTGCTAGGCACCTGGCGAAGGGCTGCCAGGAAACCAAGTCCTAGCGAAGGGTTGCTAGGCACCTGGCGAAGGGCTGCTAGGAAACAAAGACCTAGTGAAGGACTGCTAGGCACCTGACGAAGGGCTGCCAGGATACAAAGCCCTAGCGAAGGACAGCTAGGCACCGGGCGAAGGACAGCTCGGTATCCAAGACCTGGCAAAGGACCGCCAGGCAAAAGTCCAACCAAAGGAGTGGTTGACATCAGGTAAACTCTCCCGAGAGGAGTAGGTGAGGACGCGTTCCCCGTCGAGGGAACAGTAGGCGTCAGTTCGACCTAGGGCTCCATTTTGGAGACCAAAGTCAGAACCAAGACAGCTAAGGCTGTATAAACTAATACTTTATTGCTTTATTGTGTTTTGGACTAACCCTGGATGCAGGACCAAAGGAAGGAGTGTCTGCAGCTCAGATAGCCTCAAAGGAGTGAGGTAGTACTTGAGTCGGGCGCCCGGAGTGTCCCGGGCGGCCCCATGGGCAATACAAAACAAGTAAAGTCAAAGGAGTTCGAATACAGGCTGGGCCGGGCTGACCCGGGCGCCCCCGTGCTCCCGGGCGCCCGCGCTGCTCCCGGGCTCCCCCTGCGCTGCGGGCGCCCCCATGCGCAACCCGAACCCGAACCTCTGCGAAGCCGAGAGGATAAAGGTCTGACCGGTCAATCCGGGCGCCCCGAGCGCTCCGGGCGCCCCGGTCAAAGCGGATCCAGAGGATCAGACGCGACCGAGAGCTCTGCGGATCAAAGGCCACGTGGGGGGCGCCCCCGACGTCCCGTGCGCCCCCAGGCCCTATTTAAAGACCCTTCGACCAAGGCTTCAAGACATCACTTCCATTCAACGCCTCAAAGCTCTTCTGCTCTCGCGACTTGCTCCGGAAACCTTCCAACACGAGCCGACGACGTCCTGCTGCTTCGAGAAATTCGATCTACTTCGGACGTCGGTAAAGAAGAGCGTGTTTTGTTTACTACACTTATTTCTTTTAATCAAATTATTGTAAACTGTTTTGCGCCTATATAGAATTGCCCAAAGTAAACGGTCAACGACCGTGGGCCTTGGAGTAGGAGTCGACACAGGCTCCGAACCAAGTAAAACCTCCCGTGTTTGCGTTGTGTGTTTTTAACTTCCGCTGTGCAATTGCTCTTTACGTAAATCCGAAAATTTACCGATATTCACCCCCCCTCTATCGGTTTTCTCGATCCAACACATCCATCCATAATTTCCAACTCATGTTTGTCAACTCAAGAAATCCATATATAATCTTCGACAAGCTCCTCATGTTTGATTTCATCGTTTATCTAACTAGTTATAAAGTCAAGGTTTTTCTGGCTTAGACTGACTATTGTATATTCTATAAATACAATGATGGATCTATGATAATTTTTTCTTATTTTTGAGGATGGCACTTTAATGATTGGTAATGATCAAAAGGGTATCACCACTTTATTAAGTCTTCTAAATCAAGAATATCCTATTTAAGATTTGGGTAATACTAATTTTTTTCTAGGAACTGAACTTATCCCACATGATGATGGTTATCTCTTCTCTCGGAGCAAATACATTATTAAACTTCTTCAAAGAGATAAAATGGATGGAGGATAGCCAGTCTCCACACCAATTTTTAAAAACAACTTCTTCGTATCTTCTCCTGCTATGTTTAATCCATCGATTTATCGAATTATTATTTGAGTTTTACAATATATCATTATCACTCAACTTGATATTACTTTTGCAGTCAATCATGATTGTTAGTTCATGCATGCACCCACTGAATAAGATTGAGAAAGTGTGAAAAGAATACTTCGTTATATCAAAGGTAGAAATCTGTATAACCTTCTTTTATCTCGTCCATCATCTTGAGACTTACATACCATAGTAATGCGGATTGGGCAAACTCTCCTATAGACAAATGCTCTACTAGTAGATATGTAGTATTTCTTGGACAAAATCTTATCTCGTGAAATTTGGAAAAGTAATCTACAATATCTCATTCAAGCACTGAGGCTAAATATAAAACTATAGTAAATGTAACTTTTAAAAATATTTGGCTTCAATCATTTATTTTTGAACTTTATCTCGTGTCAAATATCGCACCCAAAATTTGGTGTGATAATATTGGAGCTACATATCAAACAACAAACCTAATCTTTCATGCTCGTACAAAATATATAGAAATTGATTTTTATTTTATTCGAGAACATATGGAAACACAATAGTTATCCGTCTCTTACATGCCTGCAAAAGATTAAATTGTCGATATCTTTACTAAGGCACTATCCAAGCAATTTTTCAATATACAGGCAAGCAAAATCCACATCAGATACTACTTGTTGAGTTTGACGGGGGTCAAAGAAAATTATTCAAGACAATCGTGTCAAGCCACAATAATTAGAATTCTTTATGTATTTGATTGAGCTTTTATTAATGTGTCAATTGACTCTATCAATTGGTTGAGTATTATAATTATCTATAAATTGTATTGTTTGATGAACCTCATAAATATAAAGAGTAATGATTGGGAGAGTGAATGGGAGAGCGAATGACGTCCAGCTAATGTGTACACGTCCGATCGCCGATCGGACACCACCGATGGTCTCTGATCACCGTCCCGAATCAAACTATGTCTTGGGGGATGGTGAACCCGACAGGATCGCCGGTAATTGAGATCTCGCCGGATTGACAGTGAATGCGACGAGATCATAATTGCGATGATTCCCGATGAGTTCACCGATCTTCTTAGGACATAGTTTGATTCGGGACGGTGATCAGAGGTCGCCGATGGTGTCCGATCGGCGATCGGACGTATATACAATAACTGCCACGTCATTCACTCTCCCATTCACTCTCCCAAATTCACTCTCCCTATCATTACTCTAATATAAAAGTTTGTTTCTTACATATCTCTGCCTGATTGCTTTTCTAATACTCTTCCCATTCCCTCGCTAGCTCCATCTGCTAGTCATCATCGCTCCCTTCCATTGCAATTGTGTCACTCTTGTCGGCGTTTCTTAGCATCCACAAGAACTTCTAATGGTTTAATAGCAACCCCCACCCTGTGCCAGCTCCCTCATTGTTGTCGTCGTCCTGAATGACACATACACAACTGACGCTGACAACTGCTTGTCTAGCCAATCCAAACACTTATGAGAGCTCAAAAGAAAGAAAGATCATTATTAAAGACAACCCATATAGTGCAAATCACTTATAGACACTCGCCCATGCCGACGACAACAACCTACGAACTCAATGGGCTGATGGTAAACAAATTTTTACCGTAGTAATTGAGTTCTCGCGTGATCTTGTTAAGGAACTCACCCTTGAGCGTGCGACACATATTGAGGAGCATATTGGAGATGTAAACAGTCTTGGAAGGGGTTCATTACCGTCGAAGGCCGCAAACTCCTCGGTGATGATTACCCCTGAGGACGGTGTTGAAAATTAAATTTGATTTTGGGTCATTATGATTGGACTAAAATGAATTGGATTAAACAAGAGTAGCTTATTCTAGAATGTTCTAGAGGATTATCTATACAAGTAGATTATAGTATAATAGTTTAGAGAGTTCTAGGTAGGTTATATGGAAGATGTGTGGCGCAATCTTAATCATTGGTTAGGAGGTGCAACTAGTATAAATAAGGGGTCAACTCTCATTCTGTAACCAAGCCAAGATTTCAAGTAAAGCAAATATTTCAATACAATTCCAAGTTCTCTTGTTCCCTATTCCGTCTAACTTCAATTTCCTCTTCCACAAGCTTTTCATTCTAACAAAGTGGTATCATAGCTTGATTGGTTTCTATATAAGAGAGATGACGAATGGAGGTATGACTTCCTTTCAAGTTTTGATGCTCAAGACTAATAACTCTGATAATTGGAGTATCAAGATGAAGACACTCCTTGCAGCTCATGATGTTTAGATGGTTGTAGATAAAAATTATGATGAGTCAAGTAATGAGTTGGTACTATCTTCAACTCAAAATGATAGTTTAAGAGATTTAAGAAAAAGAGACAAGAAGAATCTCTTCCTCATCTATCAGGATTTAGATGATGATAGTTTGAGAAAATCTCAAGTGCTACTTTATTCAAGTAAGCATGAGAAAATCTCAAAGTGTCTATCAAGGTGAAGAAAAGGTGAAAAAGGTATGCCTTTAAATATTAAGAAGTCAATTTCATGCTTTTTGTATGAAGGAAGACGAGTCAGTATCCAATTACTTTTTTAGAGTCTTTACTATTTCTAATCAACTAAAGAGAAAATATAAGAAGTTACAAGAAGTAACTATTATTGAGAAAATTCTTCAATCATTGGATTCAAGATTTAATAGTATTACGATCATCATCAAAGAGACCAAGGATCCATAAGCCATTATGATAGAGCAACTCTTGAGTTCCTTAGACAATGAAGAGGTTACTTAACAACTCTTTAAGTTCACTCTTCAACCCACTAAGAAATTAAGATGAAGGCTTAAATTATAATAGAAGTCAATGTGGAAGAGATGATCGATATGGACGATGCCATGTTAGTGAGTAAGGATTACATTCTTAACAACAATGAAAGAGGAGAAAATTCAAAAAGAGCACGTAGAAGATGACACACAAACTCGAGGTACGATAAATCTAAGTGTTATAATTATGACAAATTTGAGTATGCTAAAAAATGCATATCGCCTAAGAATAAAGTACATGAATGAGTAAACACTATGGAATAAAGAACGGAAGGAAATGACACCCTACTACAAGCATATAAAGACAATGAAAGAGGCGAAGATATAGTATGGTACCTCAACACTGGTGCAAGAAACCATATGTGTGCAAATAGAATCATGATCGTAGAGGTTAATGAATCAGTTGGTGGCAATATATCCTTTGAAGATGAATCGAAGATCGATGTGAAAGGCAAATGTAACATTCTCATCCGCTTGAAGAATGGAAAACATCAATTTATTTTGAATGTTTACTTCATGCCAAGTATGAAAAGCAACATCTTGAGCTTAGAACAACTCTTGGAAAAGGATATAATATTCACCTAAAAGATAGCATGCTCTCCTTAAAAGATGATATTGACCGCTTGATTACTAAGGTGACAATGACAAGAAATAGAATGTTCTTGTTTAATATTCAAAATGATATTACCAAGTGTCTCAAAGCTTATTATAAAGATACCACTTGGCTATGACATTTTTGATTTGAGCATCTCAATTTTAGAGGGCTAGAATTGCTCTCAAAGAAGGAGATGGTGAGAGGACTATATTACATCAAACATCCTGATCAATTGTGTGAAGCATGTCCATTTAGGAAGCACTTTAGAAAAATCTTTTAAAAGGAGTCAAGTTCAAGAGCCCGAAAGTCACTTGAACTCATACAGATGGATGTGTGTGGCCCGATAAAGCCATGTTTACTTGGTAAGAGAAATTATTTCCTTCTTATGATAGATGACTTTTCTAAAAAAACTAGGGTGTATCTCTTGTAGCATAAATCATAGATCTTCGGAGTATTCAAGAAATTTTAGGCTATGGTGGAAAAGGAGAGCTATCTCGAGATCAAAGTCATGCGATCTAATTGAAGAGGAGAATTTACCTTAAAGAAACTTCAAGAATTTTATGAAGCTAATGGTATACAACGACCTCTAATAGTTCCAAGATCCCCTCAACAAAATAGAGTAGTCGAAAGAAAGAATAGAACCATCCTTGACATGACAAGGAACATGCTTAAAAATAAGAAGCTACCAAAGGAATTTTGGTAGAAGTCGTTGCATGTACAGTATACTTATCCAACCAGTTACCAACAAAGAGTGAGTAGGGAAAGACGCCACAAGAAGCATGGAATAGAAGGAAGCCTAATATCTCTCATCTAAATTTTTTGAGAGTATAACTCACGTTCATATGCTTGATGAAAAAGAAGTAAGTTGGATGATAAAAGTAAGAAGTTCATCTTTATTGGATATGACACTAACTTAAATGGGTATAAGCTATACAACCCAGATACTAAAAACACAATCATCAACCAGGATGTCATATTTGATAAGGAGAATGAACATGGGAATGTCAAGATGAGGACTACAACTTCTTTCCAAATTTTGAAGAAGAAAATGTGCAGCAACCAAGAATAGAGCAAACTAGAGAGAATCCTGCTACTCCTCCAACACTAATTTCAAGTACTCAAGGAAACTCATCTGCATCTATTTCAAGTGAAAATTCAAACGAAAGAATACCACGCTTTAGGAGCTTACGGGATATTTATGAGGTAACAGAGAATCAAGATAATATTACTCTCTTTTGTATCTTTGCCGATTATGAGCCTATGGATTTCCAAGATACTATAAAGAGTAAGAAGTGGAAAGTTGATGTGGATAAAGAAATCAAGGCAATCAAGAAGAATGACACATGGGAGCTAACTCCACTTCCCAAAGGACATAAGGCGATTGGTGTAAAGTTGGTGTACAAGATAAAGAAGAATGCTAAAGGAGAAGTTAAAAGATACAAAGTAAGATTGATGACAAAATGTTATAGTCAAAGAGCTGGCATTGACTATGAATAGGTATTTTCTCCCGTTGCTCGATTAAAAGCTGTTAGACTAATTTTTTCATTAGAAGCTCAAAATAAGTGGAGATACATCAAATAGATGTGAAATCTACCTTCTTAAATTGAATTCTTGAAGAAGAAGTTATATATTGAACAACCATCAGGTTATGAAGTTAAAGTACAAGAAGACAAAGTTTTAAACTTAAAGAAAGTTCTCTAAGGCCAAAGCAAGCACCAAGAGCATGGAATAGCCGAATAGACAGGTACTTGCAAGAGAAAAGCTTCATTAAATATCCTAAGAGCATGCACTATACATTCAGAATAAGGATAAAGATATTTTAATCATCTACCTATACGTTGATGACTTGATCTTCATTGGAAACAATCCAAGTATGTTTGGAGAATTAAAGAAACAATGACCAAGAAGATTACGATGATTGATATTCGAATCATGACATATTATCTGGGCATTGAAGTGAACCAAATGCAAGATAGAATCCTCATCTCTTGAGAAGGATATGCAAGAGAGATATTAAAGAAGTTCAAGATAGAAAATAGCCCATAAACACCCCAGTAGAACGTGGAGTCATGCTATTAATGCATTATGAAGGAGAAAGAGTTAAACCAACACTCTTTAAGAGCTTGGTTGGAATCTTATGCTACTTGGCATGCACAAGGCCCGATATTCTTTATGTTATTGGACTTGTTAACTACTACATGGAAGCTCCAACTACTTCCTACTTTAAGATTGCTAAGAGAATTTTGCATTATATCAAAGGTACAACAGATTTTCGATTACTTTATTCATCATTTAGCAATTTCAAGCTTAAAGGATATAGCGACAATAATTGTGATGGAGATATGGATGATAAAAAGAGAACTATAGGATTTGTGTTCTTTATAAGAAATATAACTATTAGGACCAAAAGAATTCACATATTTTCACAATGATATAATATTGTGCATTTTGATCTTTTCTATGTATTGTCAATGTGAGACTTTGATTATATTCCCAACAATTCTTCCTTCAAACGAAAGACCACCATTACTTTCCTAGTGTGGGTTTGCCCTCGTGCGTCTAGTCAATTTTTACCAGCTCCGGACCTCCTCTCACGCATCTAGTTGCTCTTGACTAGCTCCAGGCCTCCTCTCAAGCATCTAGTCACTCTTGACCTGCTCCAAGCCTCCCCTCAAGTATGCGGTCACTCTTGACCAGCTCTGGGCCTCCCCTCAACTTTCATTCAATGCCACCCTACATGACATCTAGTTTAGACCCTGACTCTGATACTACTTGTTAGGAATAAAAGAATTCACATATATCCATAATGGTATCATATTGTTCATTTTGGGCTTAAGCCCTCATGGCTTTGTTTTTGAGCTCTACCCAAAAGGTCTCGTACCAATGAAGATATCTTTCATCATTTAAAAATGAGGTGCAAGTGGCATACATAAAGTGTCAAGATCAGGTTGTCGATAGCTTTACGAAGCCGCTGAAATTTAAAGACTTTATCAAAGTACAAAGTTCGCTTAGAATGACAAAATCAAATTTAAGAAGGGGTGTCAAAAATTAAACATGATTTTGGGCTATTATGATTGAGCTAAACTGAATTGAATTAAACAAGTAAGCTCATGATCTAGAATAACTATGATCTAGAATAAAGTACATTATGCTAAAATGACGTTCTAGAGGATTATCTATACTTGCAGATTATGTTTAGAGAGTTCTAGATAGATTTAATAGCCATTAGATGGAAGATATGTTTGGCACAATCTTAACCATTCATTAGGAGGCACAACTAGTATAAATAGGGGATCAACTCTCATTTTGTATCCAAGCCAAGATTTCAAGTAAAACAAAAGGTTCAATATAAGTTCAAGTTCTCTTGTTCCCTCTTTTATCAGTGCAATTTTCTCTTCCACAAGTTTATCATTCCAACAGATGGGAGGGTGAGGTTGTGGTCATAGCTCAACTTGAGTGTAGTAGATGTTGATGCAGTCTGGCCCTGATTGTTGTTTTGGTGTTGACATCGATTTTAGTTTAGGTTGATCATTGTTGATTATGATTAAGTCCTGATCGGGGATCAGGCATGGTATGGAAAATCCTAGTCTGGAGAGCTAGGTGATGGAAAATCCTAACCTGGAGGGTTAGGTGTTGAAAATCCTAGTCTGGGAGGCTAGGTGTTTGGAAAAGTCCTAGCTTGGAGGGCTAGGTGTTGGAAAAGTCCTAATTCGGAAAGGTTGGGTGAAAAGTCCTAGCTTGGAGGGCTAGGTGAAAAGTCCTAACTTGGAGGGTTAGGTGCAAATTCCCATCCTGGAGAATTAGGTGAAAAAGTCCTGGCTTGGAGGGTCAGGTGCCTAGCTTGGAGGGCTAGGTTGGATGATGTTCTAACTCGGAAGGGTTGGGTGAAAAGTCCTAGCTTGGAGGGCTAGGTGAAAAGTCCTAACTTGGAGGGTTAGGTGCAAATTCCCAACTTGGAGAGTTAGATGGAAAATCCTTAGCTTGGAGGGCTAAGGTGGATGGAAACTTAGCTTGGAGGGCTGAGTTTGAGTCTCTGGATCGGTCTGGTAATCGATCAGGGATTATGGTACGCTGCTCCTTTATGGATCGGTCTGGTGACCGATCCAGCGATGACTGATCGGTCGGGCGACCGATCAGGGAGCACACAGTGAGGTTGGGAACCTACTGTGTTGCTCCTGATCGATCTGGTGACCGATCAGGGAGTATGCGTTTCACCCATTGACTGGCTTCTGATCGGTCTGGTGACCGATCAGGGAGCGAGCAGTGAGGTTGAGTTCCCTTGCTGAACTGCTCCTGATCGGTCTGGTGACCGATCAGGATCACTGTGCAGATCGTTCCGGAGAACGATCAAGTGTCGCAGGTTCCTCTCTATGATAGATCAGGACGGATCCTGATCGGTCTGGAGCCAGTCTGATCGGTCTGGTGACCGATCAGGAGGCTGGCTGATCGGTCCGATGACCGATCAGAAGGCTTAGCCTGCGAGACTCAGAAATCGCTCAATATAAGGGTGGATCGGTCCGATGAACGATCCACGACCTGGGATCGGTCTGGTGATCGGTCCAGGAGAATCTCAAGGAAATCGTGATTTCTGATTGAGCGTTGGGGATCGATCAGGACGGAGCCTGATCGGTCTGGAACCAGCCTGATCGGTCTGGTGACCGATCAGGAGGCTCTCTGATCGGTCCGGTGACCGATCACTTTAATTTAAACTGCACTGTCAGACGCTCTGATCGCGTCTGAACACAACTGATTCGGTGCCACTTTTCTCTGATATTTGATATGCTGCTTGATTTGGTGCTCTAATACTCTGATTGAGTTTCAGGTGACAGGGGAGGATTCAAACACTCAAGGAGAAGTCAAAGAGAGCTTTCCTTGGAGCAGGTTTGTCCCTTTCTCCACACAGGTTGCAACGGCTGGATGCAGGACTGAAGCTGCTGACTGAGGCTTGGCTGAGGGAGCTCAGGAAGTTCAGTTAGGGTTTAGTGTAGCTGGCGCGTTGGCGGTGAGGCAGTTGTAGGCTGCTGGAGATGAGATCATCTGTCGCTTGGCGGAGAAACAAAAGGAACGAGAGTTGTGGTGTTCAGTAACGATTTTGATCCTTGTGCTCTTGAGTTCCTGCGTTGTGTTCCACATCAAGCTTGCTGTTCTTGAGTTCTTCAATCATTCTGAGCAAGCTATTGAAAAGCAATCATCATACTTGAGCACTTGAAGGAGAAGACAAGAGGCTTGGAGTCCGACAGTGGGAAGACACGGAGAAGGGTTCTTGCGTGAGATCGCCACTGGGTGGAGCTCAGGGAAGCTTGCTGTGTTTTTGTCCTTGCTAAGTGTTGAGTAAGATCCTTCTTGTTGTTTCTTTGTGCTTAACTATATCCTTATTTGAAACATACTGTGGAGAGGTTTCTCCACCGAGAAGGAGGTTGCTTCATATCCGGTGATTACCGGGGCTTGATCTGCCGACGATCAAGGGATCGCCCACCTTAAGGGCACGCCAAGGAGTAGGGGCAAGTTATCCCCGAACCTTGTAAAATCTCCTTGTTAGCGATCTTGCTAATCTTGCTAGTTAGGTTTTGGTTTAAGTTTCTGCAAGTTTTATTTTCATACTTCCGCTGTGCTATTAATAGCTTCAAGTGCAGAAATTTGATAACTCTTCAAAGAAGAAGTGATTGGCTATATTCACCCCCCCCTCTCTAGCCATCTCGTACCCAACAAGTGGTATCAGAGCAAGGTGCTCTGTTTATGGCTTAACAACCGAGAGTTCTCAACAAGATGGCTTTGAGAGAAGGATTCTCCACCACCCGACCTCCATTCTTTGATGGCGCCGACTTTCAATATTGGAGATTAAAGATGGAATACTATTTGAAGATGGATATCCATACGTGGTTCGCAGTAAAGGAGGAATTCATTCCTCCTAAGGATGATGAAGGCAAAGAACTTGAGTCATGGAGGTGGACTGCCGAACAAACAAGGAAGAGTGAAGCCGACGCTAAGGCGGTTGTCACTCTACAATGTGGCATGAACAAAGACCAACTCATCAAGGTTGGTCCTTTCACAAGTGCAAAGGACTTGTGGAACAAACTCATAGAGCTCCATGAAGGCACCCGAGACTCTAGAATTGCAAAGAGGGACTTGTTCCTCAATCAACTCCAAAATCTCTCCATGAAGGAGAATGAGTCGGTAAGTGAGCTCCATAGCCGGTTCAAGGAAGTCCTTAATGGACTTCATTCAATTGATGAAAAGGTCGAGAATCGCGACCTTGTGAGGTATGTCTTGAAAGCATTTCCAAGGAATGCTTTGTGGTCATCCATGGTGGATGCCTACAAAGTATCCAAGGATTTATCTATTGTAAATTAGATGATTTATTTTGTGAGATGGAATTGCATGAGATGGCTAACAAAGGCCCAAGGAGAAGGGGATTGCCTTAGTTGCAGGGGGATCGAGTCACTAAGAAGAAGAAGGAGAAGAAGAAGGAGAAGGAGGTCTCATCATCCTCATCCTCTTCCGAATCCGAATCCAATTCCGAGGAAGATGGCAGCGGCTCTTCTTCATCCGAAATGGCCAACTTTGTGAGGAGGATGATGCGAAGAGACCGACGTTTCAAAAGTAGAGGTAACACTAGTGAATCCAAACTTGATAAGAATAATGCATCTTGCTTTGAGTGTGGCAGGAAAGGGCATTTTAAGAATGAGTGTCCTAAGCTTAAGAAGAAGGAGGAGAAATCCAAAAGGAAAGATGAGAGATCCAAGAAGAAGAAGAAAGCTTTGAAGGCTTCTTGGGATGAGTCATCCTCTAGTTCATCCGATGATGAAAAGGAGGAGAAGAGCACAAGGCAAGTGGCTCTCATGGCTCTTGGAGAGGAGAGCAGTGGTGAATCTTCAAGCTCCGCAAACACAGCTTCATCATCTTCGGATGATGAAGAGGTAACTTCTCCCGAGCTTGAAAAATGCTATAGAGCAATTGCATGTTTAACTAGTATGCTTAAGAAATCCAAAAACAAAGTTAAAGCATTGCAATTAGAAATTGATCAATTGAAAGCTTCTAGGGATGATAACATTGATGACTTGCATGTTGAATTACTAGAAGATGAAATTAAATCTTTGAAACATGAGATTGTAAGCTTGAAATCCTCTAAGGTTGAGGAAATCAGTGATTTGCATGATAAAGTGTTAGTAGAGGAAAACCAATCATTGAAGAGTGAAGTTGAGAAGCTCAAGAATATTCTTGGGAAATTCTCAAATAGCTCTAAGACCCTAGATCATGATCCTCAATGCCCAAAGGGCAGTCTACAATAGGGCCGGTATTGGTTACCGCCCTAAGGAACCCTCATTTGTATCTCTCATGTCTAGGACTGACATGAGACAATCTAGGACACCAAGACCCAAAAGAAAGTTGTCAAGGCATGGGTGCCTAAGTCATGTTAGTTGATGCTTTAGGTCCCAAGGTTTGGGTACCTAAGACTTCTATTTTTCGAATTGTGTAGGTTATGATTGAGGGGGAGCATCTATCAACTTGGTTTGTTGATAGTGGATGCTCCAAACACATGACCGGGGATAGATCATTGTTTACCACATTTCACAAGAAGAGTAGAGGTAATGTATCATTTGGTAACAATGGTAGCCTTAAGGTCATAGGAATAGGAGACATTCAAATATCCGAATGTCTTAGAATCTCAAATGTCCTTCTAGTCAAGGGGATGAAGTTTAATCTCCTAAGTGTCAGTCAATTGTGTGACACGGGTTACACAATTGACTTCCAACCAAGTCAATGTCTAGTTAGACAAAATGACACCTTGGACACGGTACTAGTAGGAGCAAGAGTAGACAATATTATCAAGTTTCATTTAAAAGTGCTACTAATGCTTTTGCTAAGTGTTCATGTCAAAAGAAGAAGAGTCCACACTTTGGCACCGGAGGCTAGCACATGTGAACATGAAGAACATCCGGAAGTTGGCCAACAAGGGACTAGTTCGAGGCTTACCGAGCATCAAGTATGGAAAAGATAAATTATGTGATGCGTGTCAAATGGGTAAGCAAACAAAATCTGCACATAAAGGTAAAAGCGCTGTAAGTACTTCCAATGCATTAGATTTACTTCACATGGATCTATTTGATTGTAGTACTATCATATCATTGAATGGAAGTAGATATTG
>JAGFNQ010009546.1:0-16119 GCA_024364735.1 Boesenbergia rotunda
CATAAATGATGTTCATATAATAAAAGTCATGTCTTTTAGTATACACATCTAACAATCTCCCACTTATAATTAAAGACATTGCTGTTCTCCTACTGCTATACATCTGACTCCCATTCCCTCCATATGCCTGTCAAAAGCTCTAGATGGAAGAGCTTTAGTGAAGGGGTCTACCAGATTGTCCTCCGATGCAATCTTGGCGACAGCCACTTCTCCTTGCTTTACGATTTCTCGTATTAGGTGGTACTTGCGCTCTATGTGTTTACTTGCTTTATGGGATCGTGGTTCCTTCGAGTTTGCAACTCCACCGTCGTTATCACAAAAGATTGTGACAGTTCTGGGCAAACCAGGAATCACATCCAAGTCCATCATGAAGTTTCTGAGCCATACAGCTTCCTTGGCTTCCTCTGAGGCTGCCACATACTCAGCTTCCATGGTGGAGTCTGCCATGCACTTCTACATGACACTCCTCCAGACAATAGCTCCACCTTCTAAAGTAAATACAAAACCTGAGGTAGACTTACGTTTGTCCCTATCTGACTGGAAATCTGAGTCCGTATAAACCGTAGGGATTAATTGGTTTGCCCGATAAACCAGCATATAATCCTTAGTCCGTCTCAGGTATTTCAATATATGCTTTACCGCTGTCCAATGTTCTTTTCCAGGGTTACTCTGATATCTTCTAACCATGCCCACGGCAAAACAGATATCAGGTCTCGTGCACAACATAGCATACATGAGGCTTCCAACCACTGAAGCATAAGGAATAGCCTTCATCTCCTCTATCTCCTCTTATGTCTTCGGACACATCCCTTTGGATAGAGGAACTCCATGTCTGAAGGGTAGAAATCCCTTCTTAGAGTTTTCCATGCTAAAACGAGACAAGACTATGTTAACATATGAAGCTTGGGATAAGCACAATATCCTTTTCTGTCGATCCCTTATGACCTTGATCCCAAGGATGTGTGCTGTTTCTCCTAAGTCCTTCATATCAAACTGCTTTGATAGCCAGACCCTTACGTCTGATAACACTTTGACATTGTTGTCAATTAACAAAATATCATCTACATAAAGTACAAGAAACACCACGACGTTTCCGTCACATATCTTATACACGACTCATCCGGACTTTGAGTAAACCCATATGATTGGATTACTTCGTCAAAACGGATGTTCCAAGATCTTGAAGCTTGCTTCAACCCATAGATAGATCGATTAAGCTTACACACTAGATGCTCTTTGCCCTTGGTAATAAAACCTTCTGGTTGTTGCATGTAGATGGTCTCGTCAAGACTCCCGTTAAGGAAGGTCATCTTGACATCCATCTGCCAAACCTCATAATCCATATGAGCTGCTATAGATAAGAGAATCCGGATTGACTTGAGCATGGCTACTGGCAAAAAAGTTTCCACATAATCGATACCCTCTTTCTGAGTATACCCTTTCGCAACAAGCCTTGCTTTAAAGGTCTCAACCTTCCCGTCTAATCCTCTCTTTCTCTTGTAGATCCATTTGCATCCAATGACTTTTATACCATTGGGTCGTTCTACTAGCTCCCAAACATGATTAGTATCCATCGATTCTATCTCAGATTTCATTGCCCTTTGCCAAGAATCTGCATCTTTGTCTTGGAGGGCCTCGTCATAGGTCCAGGGATCTGGTTCCTGTTTTCCTGAGATCAAGTCCGAAGACTCTCCCAAAAACATGTACCTTTCAGGCTGTCTCACAACCCTCCCACTGCGACGAGGTACTACTGGTGTGTCCTGAGTGACACGTGGTGCAGTAACTTGTGGTGTGTCCTCTTGTACACTTGATCCTGAATTTGGAATGTCGCCCCTTAACTCATCTAGCATTAGTCTACTCTTTGGCTTATGGCTCATCATATTGTCCTCTACCAAGAATTTGGCATTTGTGCTAACAATCACCTTCTGATCCTTAGGACTATAGAATAGACCACCCTTCGTTCCCTTGGGATATCCTACAAACAAACGCGCGTCCGTACGAGATTCCAACTTATCAGTATCTCCTTTCAGCATGTGTGCTGGACTACCCCAAATCCGAACATGTCCTAGACTGGGCTTGTGCCCAGTCCACAGTTCTATGGGAGTATGAGGCACTAACTTAGATGGAACCAAGTTCACTATGTACGCTGCTATTTCCAGAGCATATCCCCAGAATGAATTAGGTAAGTCTGAATAGCTCATCATTGACCTAACCATTTCCATAAGTGTCATATTCCTTCTTTCTGCAACTCCATTCTGCTGGGGTGTGCCCGGTGCAGTTAGCTGGGACTGGATCCCAGCTTCTGACAAGTAGCTGCTAAACTCCCCAAAGAGGTACTCGCCACCACGATCAGATCGTAGTGTCTTGATACTTTTACCTCGATGTTTCTCCACATCCGCCTTGAATTCTTTGAACTTGTCAAAGCATTCAGACTTGCGGCGCATCAGGTAAATGTACCCATACCTTGAATAATCGTCAATAAAAGTGACGAAATATTCAAAGCCTCCTCTAGCCTAGATTGACATAGGGCCACATATATCTGAATGAATCAGCTCTAACACATCTTTGGCCCTATACCCCTTAACCATAAAAGACCTCTTGGTCATTTTCCCTTCCAAGTAGGACTCACAGGTAGGGAGATTCTCCACCACCAATGAACCCAAGGGCCCATCAGCTATCAACCTCTGAATTATACTAAGGTTAATATGACCAAGCCTAAGGTGCCAAAGATATGTATGATTCATCTTAGAAGGCTCCTTTCTCTTATTCAAGTTAGATGATGAGCTATTTACTCCAGTGAGCATCATGGGAGGTTTTAGTTCTAGAGTGTATGGATTGCCTACCAACGTACTAGAATAGATAATCTCCCTGTTTCTCTTAATAACAACTTTATTATCAAAAGTAACAGAATATCCATCCTTGAATAATTTAGAAACTGAAATTAGATTCTTTCTAAACGTCAGTACATAAAGGTAATCTCTCAGAACTAACACTTTATTTCTCTCAAATGATAAATGAAAGACTCCCACTGCTACTGCTGCTACCCTTGTTGCATTGCCCATGTAGACCATTATTTATTCATTCGCCAGCCGTCGGGTTTCATAGAACCCCTGCAGAGTATTACAGACATGGTCAGTGGCTCCTGTATCTACACACCAGGTACTGGTAGATAGCACCGCTAAACATGTTTCAATGACTAGGGCTGAAGAAATACCTTTACTTTTACGACGGGGATAGCCCGCCTTCCAGTGCCCAATTTGCTTACATGTGAAGCACCTGCCCTTTGGCTTCTTCACACCAGTCCGGGGTCCTTGCGATGCACCTACCTTCTTGAACCCTCGTTTCTTCTTCTTCCTCCTGCCTTTCAGCTCAGATATAGAAACCTTTTGAGTTACCAAGGCATGTGTGTTCTTTTGAAAAAGTGCCTCCGCTTCCTGGAGTTCTCCTAGCAGTTCACCCAACATATAATTCATCTTATTCATATTATAGTTGAGGTTGAACTGGTCAAAACTCTTTGGTAGAGACTGGAGTGTGATATCGACCTGGGATTCCCCGTCGATTTCAGCTCAAAAACCTCAATCTGATTGAGATGAGCCATCATCTTTAGGACATGCTCCCTAACGGGTGTCCCTTCAACCATAGTGGTTGACATCAGACTTTCAATCGCACATTGCCTAGCTGCTCGACCTTGGTGTCCGAAAAGGTCTTTAAGGTTCAACATCATGTCACTAGCAGTGGGCATGGCCTGATGCTGATGTTGCAGCACATTCGACATTAATGATGTAACGACTGGAAAATTCTCTTAATATTTTTTTAAAATATTAAGCATGTCTAGATAATTTTCTGAGGAACCTAGAAATATTAATGCGAACTTTGGCCTAGAAAATCCATATTTTCTCATTTAAATTGGGAAAAAGGGCACTAATGGGCCTTATATGGGTTTTTAGTACCATAATTATTGGTGGATTTTAGGTGAAAATTAATATAAATATAAAGGGATTTTAATGAGAAATATTAACATAATTATGGGGGGATTTTTAGAGGATTTTCGAAAATACTAGGAAAAATAAAATAAAATAAGTGGAACAAAATTGTGCAACTACCATGGATTGAACCTGGGACCTCTTCTACAACTATGTATGCACTAACCAACTCACCTAGCAAGGGAATGTTATGAGGGAATGAAGTGGATATTGGTTAAGGCATAGAAGAAGATGAAGGGTCATGGAGAGACTCTTCATTTGCCTCCTTGATGAGTTATAAAGAGGGGGGTTTGGGAGTAACTTCTTTCTTCCATCACTTTGCATTTTCTTCCTCCACCTTCCCTCATCCTAGCCAAACACCAAAGGAAGTGTTTCCCTTGGAAAAGCTCCACAAGAAGGTCTCATCTCCAAGATCTAAGGGTTTTCCAAGGATACAAGGACAAGGGGGTTCAAGGGTCCAAAGATTTTGCAATTTCCTTCTCTTTTAAGGTTTAAAAATCAAGATCAACCAAGGTAAGACTCCCTCACCTGTGGTATAATAGTTTCTTATGTTTTAGCATGATTTATTGGTTGGTTTTTGGTATTTGATGTTAAAAGAAACAAGAAAAGCAAACCAAGAACCCTAGGATATCCTATGGGTTTCGGCCACTAGAAGTTTAGGGTCAAAAAATGATGCTAAAAATCTTTATAATGTTGTTTAATGTTCTCTTATGATGTTTAGAGATTAAATATAATTTTTTGGAATTTTTGGGGTACCCTAGGATACCCTAGGGTTTCGGCCAACATCAAGAACCCATGGGTAGGGTTGGGTTTAAAACCTCAAGTATATGTTTTATGTATTATCATGATATAAGGGAGATGGAGGGTGTTTACGTGAATGTTTCACATGGCCTAGAGACCCTATAGGTTTCGGCCAAGTACCCTAATAGGGTGGAAAGTTAGGAATTATTTCAAGCAAGGGCCTCAATGGCCCTATGGTAAGGTATGGTTGGTGTTTAAGCAATTGATTTGGGGTTTTAATGGAATTTCTCCATGCCCCATGGCCTTGAAGTTTCGGCCAAGAGCAAGACTAGGGTTAAAGGATTAGGGTTGGTCTTAAGTATGAACTCAAATGTTTCCTATGGCCTAGTATGAATGTAGGAGATGTTGTTTGGGAAGTTATGGGAAGTTTCATGGACCTAGGGTTTCCTTGGGGCTTTCGGCCAAGGATCTAACCTAGGGCTAGGGTTGGGTTAAACCTACCAAGATTCTTGGGTATAGGTTATTAAGATGTATGTTTAAGTAAGGTGGAAGAAGTCTATGTTAACCAAACCCTTAGTTTATATGTTATGAATTATATGATAGGTTATGAATGTTTGGACATGTGCCATGTTTTATGAATGATATGTATGTATGCCATGTCTTATAAATGATATGAAAGTATGCCATGTCTTATGAATGATATGTATGCATGCCATGATTTATGAATAATTTGTATGTATGTCATGCTTTATGAATGATGTGTACATATGCCATGTTTAAGACTGAAAATGATGCCATGTTTAAGAATGAAAAGGAAGAATGAAGTTAAAGTTCGTGCCTTTAAGGCATAACGATGATGTTAAGTATGATGAATGAATGAATATGCTATGAATGATGATGAATGAAAAAGCATGTGAAAGCATTTTATTTTATTTTATGGGCTTGTACCGGACCTAAGTAAGGTCCACGGTTCTGGACTACCGATGAAGCTGTCCACGGTTCGGGACTACTGATGAAGCTGTCCTTATGGTTGGGGACTACCGATGAAGCTGTCCTTACCCTAGTAGGTCGAGATTAGCTACCTCGTATTTACATAGGGATGCGCGCATATGATGTATGAATGTGGTACAAGCCAGGGCCCAATGAATGTTATGATTATGTTAAAGTATTTAAAAGCACGTTTTTAAAGATTAAGCATCCTTATATATATATGCACTTGCCACATGCATCCATCCATGTTATGCATTATATGTATGATAAGAATATTATGCAAAGTAAGTTTATGCAAGGTATGTTTATGCCATGATTTCGTTTATGTTTATGCTAAGTTAAAATGCCATGATTTTATTTATGTTTATGCTAAGTTAAAATGCCATGATTTTATTTATGTTTATGCTAAGTTAAAATGCCATGATTTTATTTATGTTCATGCTAGTTAGAATGCCATGATTTTGTTTATGTTCATGCTAGTTTTGTTGGATCGTGAAAAACCGATAGAGGGGGGGGGGTGAATATCAGAAATCGCTCTTTTTCGGAAAACTAAGAGTAAGTGCACAGCGGAAATAAAAATACGAGACACAACACAAAGACACAGTGGTTTTTACTTGGTTCGGAGCCTGTGTCGACTCCTACTCCAAGGCCCACGGTCGTTGATCGTTTACTTTGGGCAATTCTATATTCGCGCAAATAGGTTACAATGATTTCAATTACAAAGAGAGTGCAATAATAATAAAATATTAAGCTCTTCGTTACCGACATTCGGAGTGTATCGATTCATTTCAGGGCAGCGGGATGTCGTCGGCTCGAGGTGAGGCGTTTCTGGAGCAAGGCGCGAGCGTAGAAGAGCGTGGAAGCTTTGGAACGAAAGTTGATATCAAGCTTGGGGTCGAGGGGTGCTATTTATAGCACCTAGGGCGCCCTGGACTTCGGGGGCGCCCTGCCACGTGTCAGCCGATCCGCGCTTCGCTCGGTCAAGTGTTACCCCACCGGAATAGGGATGAGGTTTGACCTCTGGGGCGCCCTGGTCGCAGAGGGCGCCTTGGCTGACTTCTTCCGCGCAGAAATCTCGGCTGTGGATGAAGTTGAAGCTTCGCAGTCTTGGGCTGGAGGCGCCTTGGCTGCTGAGGGCGCCTTCGCTGACGAGGGCGCCTTCGCTGCTGAGGGCACCTTGCCCATTATGCAGCCGAAGCTCTTTTTGCTTCGCTTGGTTCTGGTTCACCTTGAGGGTGCCCTGGACACTCAGGGCGCCTTACTCAGCTGCTGCCTCACTCCTTTGAGGCTCTCTGAGTTACAGACACACGTTCCTTCGGTCCTGCATCCAGGGTTAGTCCAAAACACAATAACACAATTAATTATTATTTTATACAGCCTTAGTTGTCTTGGTTCTGACTTTGGTCTCCAAAATGGAGCCCTAGGTCGAACCGACGCCTACTGTTCCCTCGACGGGGAACGCGTCCTCACCTACTCCTCTCGGGAGAATTTACCTGATGCCAACCGCTCCTTTGGTTGGACTTTTGCCTGACGGTCCTTTGTCAGGTCTTGTAAACTGGACGTCCTTCGCCAGTTGCCTAGCAGTCCTTTGCTAGGGCTTGAGCCTGGCAGTCCTTCGCCAGTGCCTAGCAGTCCTTCGCTAGGGCTTGAAACTGGCAGTCCTTCGCTAGTGCCTAGCAGTCCTTCGCTAGGGCTTGAAACTGCACACTAGATTAACTTGTTAGAAAACAAGAAAGACTTAACTTTTGACCTATGTTGCCATTATCAAAACACAGGTTTGACTAAGGTGCATTCTGCACCAACAATCTCTCCCTTTTTGATTTATGGCAACCCTAGTTCAAAAAGTTAAGTTTAAGCAAAACATAAAACAGTTTTAACTTTTGTTCCCTCCCCCTGGAAGGAACAATCTCCCCCTAGATTTTTCAAAAATTCGTGGGGTTTTAAATACTTTACGTGTACTTTGAAAACTTTAAGTTAGAAGTAACTTAAAAATACATAGTAGAGTTTTTAAAGCATAATTTGAGTACTTAAGAAATTTTAAAGTCTTAAGTTTTAAAGTACTCAAAATGTTAGCTTAAATACTTGGTAGGATATAACAAGCTTAAGTACTTAGTAGGTTTTGAAACACTTTAGTACTTAACAATTTTGAAAAAACTTAAGCTTTAGAGTAAAAATAATTTTTGACAAGCTTAAGTAAGAACCTTTTGAAATGCTAGAGTACTTTGCAAAAAAAAATTTGAAGCTAGAGTAAAGAGTTTTTGAAGCTAGAGTACTTAGCAAAATTTTGAAAGCTTGAAAAAAAAATCTAAGCTAGAAAGCTTGAGTAAAGAGTTTTGAAGCTAGAGTACTTAGCAAAATTTTGAAAGCTTGAAAAAAAATCTAAGCTAGAAAGCTTGAGTAAAGAGTTTTGAAGCTAGAGTACTTAGCAAAATTTTGAAAGCTTTAAGAGCTTAAGTACTTCTTCAAAACGTTTAAGCTTTTGAATAAAGGATAAGTATGTTTTTGAACCTTTTTGAATAAAGGAAAAATTTAGAAAATAATTTTTCTCTTTGAATAAAGGAAAATTTAGAAAATAATTTTCTCTTTGAATAAAGGAAAAATTTAGAAAATAATTTTTCTCTTTCCTATCTCTATCTCCCCCTTTGCCATATATCAAAACAGATAATTAAAGCACGAATAAAGAAAATAAATAATTTGCTGTACTGAACCAGTCAGATTTACACTAAATCAATCAATTGCACTAAATCAATCAATTACACTAAATCAATTATACTAAATCAATCAATTATCTCTGTAGGGACCTGTCTAACCCAATTAGCTACTTACTGACTGTTATATACAGTAGTTTTTGCTAGGGTTAGTCAAGTTAAGTGTTTCTGTTCAAGTTAGATTTTCTAAGCTTGACACTTAACTTGATTGCTGTATAAGTTGTATTTAGTGCCCCAATTACTGCAGATGCACTGACTTAAAGCATCTTGAATTAAGGCAAAGACCTAAGCATCTTAACCCTTTCTAGGTTATCAATCAAATGTACCCTAAGGTGCTTGTGAGATGCTGGCTTCTAAGTCTATAGGTGCATGCAATTCTATAGTTAGGGCCTAGGCTATGTCCATTTTCGAAAAAGCCCTAATTTTAAAAAGGGGTAGTTTTGCAATAAAACTAAGTAAAACAGATGAAAAACTGATTTTGAAAATTAAGTAAAGCAATTTTTCAAATTCTATTTTTAGAAAATTGATTTTTGAAATCAAGTAGAGTAGAAAGAAAAATTGAGATACTCTATTCTACAAAGCACAAAAAAAATACATATAAACTGGTCAATAGATAATAGAGCAGGTAATCAAGGTTCAAATACAGTCACATAGTCAACCATAAGTCAACCCTACTGAGTAGGGGTAGTCAAATACTGGTACACTACTATGCAGATCTAAGATGAGGGACCGGGATGATCAGAGGAGCCTGGCTGCCAGGATCGAAATAGGGTCATCATCTCGTGATATTCTGCCTCTCTGGCCTCCCTCTCGGCTCGAAGGGCGCTCATGTAACTGTTGTAGTAGCCTAAATTTGTCTCCATGTTTTCGGCGTGATTGGCCTCCACTTCCTCTTGGAGGCTCTGAACATGTGTCTCTAGCTGAGCTACTCGATCGTGGAGTGTCGGTGGAGCGGGCTCATCGATGTGCGCTCGGGCTACTGCTGCTAGATCTCCGACGTCGACCTCAACGTCCTCGTCTGAATCAATCGGAGGAGTTGCTCTATGACGTCTCCAGGACAAGACCCCGGTACCGGACACCTCTATACTTGCTAGGGCGAAGTTTCTATAGCCTATTTCATCGTAGTCGGTCAGATCGGCCATTTCTCCCTCGGTAATGTTCCTACCATGGTAATGTAATAGGGACGTGATAATGTGGCAATAGGGTGTGCGTACCCGCCCTTGCGTGGTCACACTGGATGCGTGTAGGATGATGTGAAACATATGAAGTCCTATATCAATATCTAGCTGGTGAATCAGGGCGTACAGAAGAAAGGTATGGAATGGTCGCATAGTGGTGACGTCCCTGGTGGATAATGGCAGAATACATCGGACTATGACCCTATATAGGGCGTAGTCCTGGACTTCTAAGTAGACTGACTGAAATCGTCTGACAACTGGTTGCCTAAAGAAATATGAGTGTAATGTATCTAATGTGATGTGAGAATAGGGAGCATCAAAGGGAGGCTCCCTAGGAGGATAACAACAAAATGTGGACTGCGAGGGTCGTAGTCCTGGAAATCGGTTCAGTAACGTTGGTGTGATGGTTAGGGGAATACCTTGAACCATGGTGGAGAACATGAGATTATCCTGTCTAATGATATTATTGTAGAATTCTGCACATAAGGAAGTATTGATTGGGTGGGTGCAGAATACGAGATTGTCCAGTTGGTAGTGATTTATGACGTTCATAGCTAGGGGACAGGATTGGGTGAAGAATAGTCTATTCAAGTAGCTTGTTTTGATATGTTTATAGGTGGTACGAGAGAACTTGTTACATAGTTCTAAATTGGGAAACCTAGGATCAGGACTAGGTTGAGTACCGGGTTCTGCCTGGTTAAGTCGGCGTCTTCTAAGAGAGAATGTGTAAAAAAAATTTGCATTTAATGAAAAATTTGAAAAGAAATTACAAAAAATTATACCGGTTTGCTCGGGGAGGCATTGTTGAAGATGAGGGCTTGAGAGCTTGAGAGGGTTGCAAGGTCTCTTGGAGGGTAGAAGGTTGAGGAGGAGAAGTGTGTTGGGTGTGAAGAGAAGAAGAGGAAGGGAGCCCCTTTTTATAGGCGGTTTTGGGCGCCCTTCCTCGGGAGGGCGCCTTGACTGGTGAGGGCGCCTCTAGCAGTGAGGGTGCCTTGACCAGGCCTGTAGTTACCTTTCGGCATCTTTCTGCCGTGAGAGGACTATGGCAGGGTGCCCTGCATGACAAAGGCGCCCTAAACCAAGATGCAGCTGCCTTTTGGCAGCTTTTGACCATCCTCGGGTATACGGAGGCGCCCTGAAGCTCCAGGGCGCCCTGGTCAGTGTGTAGTGCTTTTTGACCAGCCATGGGGCGCCCATACGGGTTTGGGCGCCCTAAGGACTAGATTTTGACTGAAATGAAGTGCGTTTGACCAGATTTTGTTGGATCGATAGAGTCGATAGAGGGGGAGGGTCAATATCGACAAAAACTTTTTGGATAAAATATAAGAGAATAGGCAGCTGAAATTAAAAACACAAAGTCAATGCGAACACAGGGATTTTTTACTTGGTTCGGAGCCTAGGTCGACTCCTACTCCAAGGCCCACGATCGTTGATCGTTTACTTTGGGCAATTCTATATGAGCGCAAATTCAGTTTACAGAAGAATAGATTTATAAGTACAGCACTATAAACTTTTAATAAAATCACTTCTTTTACCGACGTCCGGTTGTAAGTTGACTTTCCGGAGCAGCAGGACGTCGTCGCTCGAGTTGGGCAGTTTCCGGGACAAGGCGTGAGCACAGAAGAGCGTAGAAGCTTTGGAGCGAAGTTGTTATCAAACTTGGGGTCGAGGGGTGCTATTAATAGCACCTAGGGCGCCCTGGACGTCGGGGGCGCCCTGCCACGTGTCATCCGATCCGTGCTTCGCTCGGTCAAGCGTTATCCCACCGGAATAGGGATGAGGTTTGACCTCTGGGGCGCCCTGGTCGCTGAGGGCGCCTTGGTTGACCCGGTCTTCTCGGCTGGATAGAATTGATCGCCTTTGCTGGCTTAGGCACGAAGCGCCTTGGCTCCTGAAGGCGCCTTCGGCGCTGAGGGCGCCCTGGCTGACGAGGGCGCCTTGGCTGCTGAGGGCGCCTTGCCCAGTAAGCAGTCGAAGCCCATTTTGCTTCGCTTGGTTCTGGTTCACCTTGAGGGCGCCCTGGACACTCAGGGCGCCTTACTCAGCTGTTGCCTCACTCCTTTGAGGCTCTCTGAGTTGCAGACACACGTTCCTTCGGTCCTGCATCAAGGGTTAGTCGAAAACACAATAAAACAATTAATTATATTATTTTATACAGCCTTAGCTGTCTTGGTTCTGACTTTGGTCTCCAAAATGGAGCCCTAGGTCGAACCGACGCCTACTGTTCCCTCGACGGGGAACACGTCCTCACCTACTCCTCTCGGGAGAGTTTACCTGATGCCAACCGCTCCTTTGGTTGGACTTTTGCCTGACGATCCTTTATCTGGTCTTGTGAACTGGCAGTCCTTCGCCAGTTGCCTAGCAGTCCTTCGCTAGGACTTTTGGTGCTGGCAGTCCTTCGCCAGTGCCTAGCATTTCTTCGCTAGGGCTTTTGGTGCTGGCAGTCCTTCGCCAGTGCCTAGCAGTCCTTCGCTAGGGCTTGATACTGGCAGTCCTTCGCCAGTGCCTAGCAGTCCTTTGCTAGGGCTTTTCCTGCACACTTGATTAACTTGTTAGAAAACAAGTAAGACTTAACTTTTGACCTATGTTGCCATTATCAAAACACAGGTTTGACTTAGGTGCATTTCTACACCAACAGATTTGACCTGGTTTGACTATGTTGACCGTGGTTTGACTATGTAGACCATGGTTTGAAATATAGAATTACACTGCAACACAGGTATTAAGGGAATCATAATTTAGTCTTAATTTTACTGTCTCACCCAAATCTAGGGTTTTCAATCACGTTAACCTTATATGTTTTGTGAGACAGGTTTTGATGGTTAAAATTATTTTGAAAATTTTGATTAATTTTGAAGGATAGATTTTGAAAATTTTGAAAAGATGTTTTAAATCTATACTTGACTGAAATTTTGTGTTAGATTCGATTTTGACAAAAAATAATTTGAATTTCAAAAATTGGCTTCCAGGTCTTGGCGAGGCACTAGGCCTTCTTTGGCCGAAGCCTTATGGGATCATCCACCCTTTCCTTGACAAAGCCTTTTAATGAAATTTCATTTTCAAAATTATTTTTTGAAAAATTTCTGGTCTAACTAGTTTGGTTTTTGGATCGGTAGCTTCGGCTGGTTTCACCAGTCTAAAGAGACCAAGTAAACTTGATCTTATTAGAATTGGTTTCCCCAACGTACTATCATCTCACCTCCAACCAATACTATGTTTTCAAATTTCAGTTAAGTTTGTTTGGTCCTTAAGCTAGCCTAAGTCTAAGCATGGTATATTGCAGAAATTAAGTAAATAGGCAAACAATCAAGCAATTTAAATCAATAATAACAAGTTTATCTAATAATGAAAATAGTTTTCAGTTTGGCTCCCCCTGGACTAAAGCCACGGTGATGGTTAGGCAAGATATGAATCTTGTCCTTGGGTATCCAATACTGATTTGACTCAGTAGGTTGGTTCAGGCACAGTTTAGGTACCCATGCCTCAATTTTTGTTCTGGACTGATTCAGTACAGACAAATACGATCTTTGTCGGGATTTGGTTCGGTAGCCAAGTTCGGATCGATTTAGAACTGATTTCTGTTTTCCAAGGATCATGTCAAGACCCTTGGAACCAGATGTAAATCGTTCTAAAGCTGTTCTAAATTCCATAACCTGAGTTTTCAGGGAGGAGTTTTCCTTTTCAAGTTTTTCAACTTGAATAGAAGTTCCTTCCTGAACCTTCTCGGTTAAGGGTTTAGAGTCAGCTCCCTCTTTCAGGAGTTTTACTTCCTGTCGGAGGGATTCGACTCGGAGTTTGGCTTTAGCCAAGTCTCGAGAAAGAAAAGAAATCAACTCACTTAATTGCAATTTATTAAAACCAGTTACCTTTATTTCTCCGTCTTCTGTGAAGGTCAGCTAGCCGTCCTCTTGTTCTGATTCTGACTCGACTTTTTCTGAGGCGGTCAGAGCTAGGAGATTGGACTGAGGTGCCTCTTCTTCTTCTTCTGAGGAAGACTCGTCCCAGGTTGCTTGTAGCGCCTTCTTTCTTCTCGTCTTCTTGGACTCTTTCAGATTTGGACACTCTGTTTTGTAGTGGCCCTTTTTCTTGCACTCGTAGCAGGTCACATTAGGCTTGTTCGCGGGTTCAGTTGGTTCGTCCTTTCTTCGGCCGGTTTTCCTTTTGTTGGTTCGGTTCTTCAGCTCCTTGTAGTAGTTTCGAGCGAGCCGGACCAGCTTAGTTTGTTCTCCTTCTTCGTCTTCTGAATCTGAGTCAGAGTTAGACTCGGGTTCAGGTTCGGCCTTCTTCTTCGTTGTCTTTTGAGTTTTGCCGGCAAGAAAAGCAACACCTCTCTCGACCACATTGGTGTTAGTTTGTTCGTGCAGTTCTAGTTCGGAAAACAACTCATCTAATTTTATTTTAGAAAGATCTCTAGAGACCTTGTATGCATCCACCATAGATGCCCACAAGGTGTTTCTAGGAAAGGCGTTTAGAGTATACCTTATTAGGTCACGGTTTTCAACATTGTGACCTATTGTGTGAAGCCGTTCATTACCTCCTGGATTCGTGCGTGGAGCTGGGTTGCTGTTTCATTGTTGGCCATCTTGATAGTGTAGAGTTTATTCAGCAGTAGATCCCTCTTGCTGATCCTAGTGTGTGAAGTCCCTTCGTGCAGCTCAATTAGTTTTGTCCATAGCTCTTTTGCCCTGTTGAAAGGGCCCACTAGGTTCAGCTCTTCCTTTGTCAGCCCGCATTGTAGGGTTTGCGTTGCTTTTGCATCGGCCTCTATTTTGCGCTTTAGAGTATTGTCCCACTCGGAGTAGCTTTGTGGTTGTCCTTCGGCATTTTTGGGGATCTCCAGACCGGACTGGATGATGATCCACATATCCACCTGAGTTTTCAGGTGGACCTCCATGTGACTTTTCCAGTAAGAAAAGTCTTCTCCACTGAAAAGTGGAGGTCTGGCGGTGCTGAATCCCTCTTGCATGGCCATTGGATCTATAACAAAAAAACTAACAAAAAAAAACAAATTTTCCAAGACTAGGTCTTGGATTAGTAGTGCTGGATTAGGAAATAAAATATCGAGGGGTGTTGCACCAACCTCGATTAACAAAAAAAAATTGAACGAAAAAAAAATATTTAAAAAATTTGAAAATCCGAAAAGAAATTTTCAAACTGGTGGTTGCACCAAGTTTGAATAACCCCGCTCTGATACCACTTGTTGGATCGTGAAAAACCGATAGAGGGGGGTGAATATCGGAAATCGCTCTTTTTCGGAAAACTAAGAGTAAGTGCACAGCGGAAATAAAAATACGAGACACAGCACAAAGACACAGTGGTTTTTAATTGGTTCGGAGCCTGTGTCGACTCCTACTCCAAGGCCCACGGTCGTTGACCGTTTACTTTGGGCAATTCTATATTCGCGCAAATAGGTTACAATGATTTCAATTACAAAGAGAGTGCAATAATAATAAAATATTAAGCTCTTCGTTACCGACGTCCGGAGTGTATCGATTCTTTTCGGGGCAGCGGGACGTCGTCGGCTCGAGGTGAGGCGTTTCTGGAGCAAGGCGCGAGCGTAGAAGAGCGTGGAAGCCTTGGAACGAAAGTTGATATCAAGCTTGGGGTCGACGGGTGCTATTTATAGCACCTAGGGCGCCCTGGACTTCGGGAGCGCCCTGCCACGTGTCAGCCGATCCGCGCTTCGCTCGGTCAAGTGTTATCCCACCGGAATAGGGATGAGGTTTGACCTCTGGGGCGCCCTGGTCGCAGAGGGCGCCTTGGCTGACTTCTTCCGGGCAGAAATCTCGGCTGTGGATGAAGTTGAAGCTTCACAGTCTTGGGCTGGAGGCGCCTTGGCTGCTGAGGGCGCCTTCGTTGAAGAGGGCGCCTTCGCTGCTGAGGGCACCTTGCCCATTATGCAGCCGAAGCTCTTTTTGCTTCGCTTGGTTCTGGTTCACCTTGAGGTCGCCCTGGACACTCAGGGCGCCTTACTCAGCTGCTGCCTCACTCCTTTGAGGCTCTCTGAGTTGCAGACACACGTTCCTTCGGTCCTGCATCCAGGGTTAGTCCAAAACACAATAACACAATTAATTATTATTTTATACAGCCTTAGCTGTCTTGGTTCTGACCTTGGTCTCCAAAATGGAGCCCTAGGTCGAACCGACGCCTACTGTTACCTCAACGGGGAACGCGTCCTCACCTACTCCTCTCGGGAGAATTTACCTGATGCCAACCGCTCCTTTGGTTGTACTTTTGCCTGACGGTCCTTTGTCAGGTCTTGTAAACTGGCAGTCCTTCGCCAGTTGCCTAGCAGTCCTTTGCTAGGGCTTGAGCCTGGCAGTCCTTCGCCAGTGCCTAGTAGTCCTTCGCTAGGGCTTGAAACTGGCAGTCCTTCGCTAGTGCCTAGCAGTCCTTCGCTAGGGCTTGAAACTGCACACTAGATTAACTTGTTAGAAAACAAGAAAGACTTAACTTTTGACCTATGTTGCCATTATCAAAACACAGGTTTGACTAAGGTGCATTTTCTGGCACCAAACA
>JAGFNQ010009547.1:0-56845 GCA_024364735.1 Boesenbergia rotunda
ATTTTTCAAAACATCTTCATAACTGATAGGTTTGTCATCGTTAATGAGTAACACGTCGTTCGATTCACTTATGAAATCCGTATCTCTCTGGAATATTGCGTGTCCTATCAGACCTACGAAGAAGTGGTGTTGTTTTAGGTTTCAACTGATAGCTCATCATATGAGTTATTGGTTGTGGGTCTAGACTAGGTGTCTCGTAATGTCTATTGGAGTTTCTTGAACTTCTTCAAGTTCAATGCTACTCCCACTGTTTTCTTGTAAAAGAAATTCTTTTTCTAGAAATACAGCATGCCTTGAAACAAACACCTTTTTTCCAAGGGATGATAGAATTGGTAACCTTTCGTTTCCTTAGGGTATCCAATAAATAGACATTTATCAGACTTAGCATCCAATTTGTCTGATACAGTCCGCTTTACATAAGCAGGACAACCCCATATCTTTAGGTGAGATAAATGAGGTTTCTTACTATTCCACGTCTCATATGGAGTAGTAGAGACTACCTTGGTCGGGACTCTGTTTAGTAAGTAAACAGCTGTCTTAAGCGCATAGCCCCAAAAGGATTTTGGAAGAGTTGCATGATTCATCATAGATCTAACCATGTCCATCAAGGTTCGGTTACGCCTCTCAGATACACCATTATGCTGTGGTGTATATGGCGGAGTCCATTGAGACAATATCCCATTGTCCCTAAGATAATCTTGAAACTCTTGACTTAAGTATTCACCACCCCGATCGGATCGAAGTATCTTAATACTTTTGCCAAGCTGTTTCTCTACTTCACTTCTGAACTCTTTGAATTTCTCAAAAGCTTCAGATTTGTGTTTCATTAAGAACACATACCCGAATCGTGAGTGATCATCGATAAAGGTAATGAAGTAGCTATAGCCTCCTTGTGCAAGAGTTGACATTGGTCCACATACATCAGTATGTATTAGACCAAGCAATTCTCCCACTGGTTTACCTTTTTCGAAAAGGGTAATTTGGTCATCTTGCCTTTTAAGCATGATTCACATGTATCAAATGAACCAGGTTCAAATGATTCCAGAATTCCACATCGGTGTAATTTGGTCATGCGTTTCTTGCTTACATGGCCAAGACGACAATGCCACGTATAGGAGTCTATTTGATTATCTATTCGAGCACGTTTGTTGCTAACTTCGATATTGAAAACGTCACCGGATAAATCTAACGTGTAGATACCATTGCATAAAGTTCCAGTCCCATAAAGAACACCATTTAAAGTTATGTAACAGCAATTGTTACTAAAAGTTAAATGATAACCCTTTTCATTCAAGCATGAAATAGATACAATGTTCTTTATTAACGATGGAACAAAATAACAATTATCCAATTCTAAGACAAGTCCAGTAGGGAGCTTTAGCAAATATGTTCCGATGGCAACAGCAGCAATCTTTGCTCCATTTCCAACTCGCAAATTCGCTTCTCCCTTGACGAGTCTTCTTCTATTCCTTAGCCCCTGTATGTCATTACATATATGTGAGCTACACCCAGTATCAAGTACCCAGGTGTACGAGGAAATAGAGTGACATTCAATAACGAAGATACCTGAAGAGGATGGGGCATCGGATGCCTTCTTCTTCAAGGACTCAAGATAAACCTTGCAGTTTCTTCGCCAGTGGCCCTCCTTGCCGCAGTGATGGCAAGTGCCTTTTGGTGCCTTTTCAGTCTTTTTGGCCTTTTTCTTCCTTCCCTTATTTTGTTCTTTGGGCTTCCTCTTAGAACCTTTCTTTGAGGAACCAACTAACAGTACCGTCTTCTGTTCCTGCTTTACAGAAGGCTCTACAGTCTTCAGCAGGTTAAGCAACTCAGGAATGGTAGTTTCTAGTTTGTTCATCCGATAGTTCATCACAAACTGTGAGTAACTCTTGGGCAAACAATACAGAATTAAGTCAATACTTAGTTCGTGATCCATTGCAAATCCGAGTGTGCCTAGTCGCTCAATGTACCCCAACATCTTCAACACAAACTGTGAAACAGAAGTGCCTTCCTGCATCTTAGAGGTGAAGAGGAGTCTGGAGACCTCAAACCTTTCGGATCTCGCCTGCTCGTCAAACATCTCATGAAGATGGAAGACGATGGTATGAGCATCCATATGCTCATGCTGCTTTTGTAGCTCAGGTACCATAGTAGCCAGCATGATGCAACTCGCAAGTTCAGAATCAGCCACATGTTTCTGATAGGCCACTAACTGGTCTGGAGTTGCATCTTTAGGAGGATGGTTGGGAAGTTGTTCTTCAAGGACATAAGCAAGTTTTTCTGCCTTGAGGACTATCCTCAAGTTTCGAAGCCAATCCATGAACTTTGGCCCAGTCAGCTTATTGGTGTCCAAAATGGAACGCAAATTCAGAGAAGACATGATTAGGTGATTATCCTAGAAATACAAATTGAGGTTATGTGATGAGAATGATAAAGAATGCATCAATATACATTAATTAAATCCTATTTATTTTTCGAATTGAATAACCCTTTTTTATCAATTCAGAAGATCGTAGGAACACCTCCAAATAGGTTGATATCCAACCATAGATAAGAACAACCATGGCTAGAGTCCATCAAGTTATTCTTAGCTATGAAGGTAGGTAATTATACCGATTACATATTATACATATGTAACTATCACATTATGCTATCAACTAATTGAATGTTTACATAAATCATTGAGTTGTTAACTCATTAACAAGTATGCAACAATACACATAGCACCCAACTACACTTCTCTATACTTCGACCTTGGCTGTGGCACAACAAATCGATGCTCCAAGCTTAAGGCTGACCCATTAATCAAGAAATAGTTTTAATATGGTTGGGGCTCATTCAACCGTTTAGTCAGGCTTGGATGTGTCCAACAACCAAAACTAATGATTGACCTCTGACTCCAACTATATTAATCATAAACTAATTCCATGGTTTAAACATGTTGAGGTTCAAGCCGGGCATGGATGTGTCCATCAACCCAAACGAGAAACAAAACTCTGGTTCTAACCATATTAATGGAAGGTGTTGGCCTTAATATTTTGTAAGGGGTTTTGGGTCTCATCCTTTTCTTTTATGCACATTCATGACATATAATTATGTCATGTTCTAACGATTTCCTTAATAAAGTATGTATGTGACTTAATTTATCAAGTCTCATTAATTGAATTAGGAACCGGATTTTCTAATTCTAATTTCATACTTTATTCAAAAAATTATTTTTGGGAAACAATTTCCTAAATTATCATAATCAATTTCGGAATTAATATGTTTAAGACTTTGATTTCTCTAAATCAAATCTTATTAAATTAAGAGACAGATTCCCTTAATTCAACCACATATTATTTTCATGAAAATCTTATTTAAGGAAATATACTCTATAGGAAATAATTTTCCTAATTAATTTTGGAGACAATAATATGTAAGAGCATCACCTCATAAATCAAATAAGGAAATTATCGTTTGAGAATCACCTCAAAAATTTCTAAGATTTGATCACATATTTTATTTATGGAAAATTAATAATTTAATTTGGACGGCTCCCCGAGGCTCAATCCAAATTAAAATTTTGACAGTTTAAATTCAATTTAGGAAATTCAATTATAACAACTAACTTTAAATTGGACGGCTCCCCGAGGCTCAATCCAAAATAAAGAATTTTGTAAATAATTTAATTTCCAATTATGAATTTAAATGCCAATTAATATTCCCATAATTTGTCTAGACTTTCTTGAAAGAAAGTGCCCAAAATTGCGAGCTTTCCATAAATGGAAAGTTTGCCAAAAAAAGGTTTCTGGTACAAAGAAAACTTACGTTTTTTCAAAATTAGAAAATTTCCAAAATAGGAAATTTCTAAAATTGGAAAGTTTCCAAAAATGGAAAATTTTCACAATTATCATAAAATTTCAGAAATAGGGATATTTCAAAAGTTTGAAAAATTTCATGATGATTTCCAAACTTTGAAATTCCTAAATCGAAAATTTACCATAATTGGAAAGTTTCCATAATTGGAAAATTTTCCAAAATTGAGATCATGACAAAATTTTACGCAAAAACAATTATATGATTATGTCGAACACAAACCTCGGCTCTGATACCACTGTTGGGACCGGATGCATGTTGACATGGATGCGGTTTTGTAATTTTAAAATTAATTACGTGCAGCGGAAGGTTTAGCATAAATGATTTCTCAAATTATTTAACCACACATCTAAGCATGCAACTTTATCTTGTGTAGACTTGATCATATATTTAAAATTTTGCAGAAACGTAAACTAATTTACTTATTACCTCGTGTAACTCGAAGGAAGGGACGAGATCCAACCGTAAGCGTCCCTCGGAAGCTCTGCATCTATTCGCGTCCACGCCTAGTATCTTCGGGATGACTTCGCAAAGCCACGAGTTTCGTGTTATCGAGAACTACTAGATTCTCCGAGAACGCGATAAGAAAAACCAAGAGAGAAGTAATCACATCGGAAAAACTCACTACCAAGGTTGGCCGAAATCACAATTCCGGCGAGAAGGAGGAAGATGACTTGCGCCCAATCCCAAGGTGATGATAGCTGGAGATGAAGATCGTCCTAACGGAAGAACTTCGTCGCCTCGGTGCTTCTCCTTGTGCTCACGGCAAGAAGAAGGGAGAAGAACCTTGTGGCCGACCAAGAGGAAGAAGGGAGGAGAGGGAGAGAGCCCAGGCAAGAATACTTCGATTGATTTTCCAAGCCTTGCCTTGGGTCCTTTATATAGTGGCCTCTCAACCACCAAGTCTCCTTTTTCTTATGGAATAAATTTTCTATGACTTATTCCATCATGCCAAGTTTTATCATTTTTTAATTCATGATAAAAATCAACCAAGTCTCTTATTTCTTATGGAATAAATTTTCTTATCATGGTAAATCAATCCATGATTGATTTTATAAAATAAAATAAACCAATCCATGGTTCATTTTAATTTTCATGAAAAATAAACCAAACCTTGGTTTATTATATAAAAATTTATATCATCCATAATTTTATAAAATAAACCACACTTGGTTTATTTGATAAATTGAGCCAAAAACTTGGTTCTCTCCCTTTGTTGTGGCCGGCCAAGCAAAGAGGATGGAGACCCTCTTTGGCCGGCCCATCCAAGCCACGCTCCAATGAATTAAACTTATTTAATTCATCAATTAAGTCTTCAAAAGACTTAGCCATTTTACGCTTCGGAAGCGTCTCTGAAAAATTCAGATTCGACTTATCGTTTGGCTCAACCAAACCTAATCTCTCTTGATTGGAAAATCCAATTTTCAACTCGTTTTAAATCCCTCGGATTACTCGTAGTGCGTGTGACTAAATAGGCTTTCGATTTATGTTGACCGTCTATAATTAACCAATTATAGAACGATCATGAGTGGCACCTAGTAGTATATCATGATCCCCAATTAATCGAAAGATCAACGGTTGACCTCAGAAACAATTCTGAAACCCTTCAGCAGCTATAATGAATCGTGCCTCATTCCCTTCACCATCTTATACCCACTTGGTTCAGGACATGGTCTATGTGTGTCAGTCCCCACTAGGCTGACTATGTCACACCTAACCCAAGTAACGTTTTCTCGTCCTACGGATTCTAATTACTCTCATGTATTTAAGAGATTCATACTCTGAATATGTCATGCTCTGGCCAGAGGGTTCGAGTAACAATCCGACGATAGGCCTTGGGTATACATCTCCTCGGAAGGAGTGGTGAATCCTTTATAGGCTGTTCAAACATCTTCGGGCACTTCAGCTTATACCCAATCATCCTGGGTCCACACCTCCTTGGAGATGCTTGCTTAAGATGTCAAAGTATAAGTCTCCATGACCAAGATGACTTGAACACCACAAGTCAAAGGAACATCGCACTTAAGCTGCAGTAAGAACTTCATTGACATATATATATGTAAACTACCATATGAAGTTTTACAGCCAGTCACTCCAATAAACTAGTTCCCTTAACTATCATTCATGTTTATCTCCGAACATCCCAATGTCACCAGCCAGTGAGAATCAACTGATTAGAGAATAACCCATGCTAGTCTCAACAGAATTGATAGTGTCCGTATTTATCAATTCATCGACTAGGGACAATTTCAATACTTTACAATTGCACATGTAGAGATAATCACTAGTTGTGAATTCGTCACAAATTCTCTCATGCTGTGAATTGTATTGCGGATATTCAGTAAATGAGTTTAAGATCTCAATCAAATACATAAACATGTATACTCAAATAGTGAATATTCATTTATAAAATAAATGATTACAATCATAAGGTGATTGCCTTAGGACACTTTTCTTATATCACTAACAATCTCAATATCACCAGCCAGTGAGAATTAGCTGATTAGAGAATAACCCATGCTAGTCTCAACAGAATTGATAGTGTCTGTATTTATCAATTCATCGACTAGGGACAATTTCAATACTTCATAATTGCACATGTAGAGATAATCACTAGTTGTGAATTTATCACAAATTCTCTCATGCTGTGAATTGTATTGCGGACATTCAGTAAATGAGTTTAAGATCTCAATCAAATACACAAACATGTATATTCAAATAGTGAATATTCATTTATTAAAATAAATGATTACAATCATAAGGCGATTGCCTTAGGACACTTCTCTCATATCACTAACACATAGCCTTCCTTTCTTCAAGATATTGTGCCGAGCCACCAAGTATTAGTGAGGTGTAGACTATTATAGGGCATTCACGGAGCTAAATGAATATCAAGTCAGACTGCCGGTGTTGGTTAAGCCCATTCCTGGAGAATCCTTATATGCGTATTTATCAGCTACCGAGTGTGTGGTGAGTTCAGTGCTTGTGAAACAGGAGGGGGCAGAGTAACAACCCGTGTACTTCTTTAGTTTTTTTAGATGAAAGATAAATTATATCAACAAAAAAAGTACTACAAACATGTGTACTAAGATAGCCATTTGTGTCTAACGAAGTCTATCCAGTTGACTATCCAAGGTATGGCCCTATAAGTACATATATGCATACTCTCATGGTACCAACCTCGCAAAATACATCCTTTGTCACAAAGCATCACTGCTACATCCACTCACCATCCACCCTCCAATCTGATTGTGGTGTGCACATTCTCTATCCCATCAGTCGGTTTCCTATACCATCTCAGTCTCTCCAACAAAATACGTCGTAGTCATCACTAGCCCTCCCATGCTATCTATAAGTAATCTGAGTCAAGCTGTATTAGCTCTGGTGTAGCACAGTCACAATCGTCACTGCCCATGTACTTCTTTGATAGATGCCGAGTGCCACTATAGCACACTCAAAAAGTTAGCCTACTCTCATGTGTTATCAGCTCGGAGACTCCAGCCATACTATCTGGCCCATTCTGTGGTGGTGCTAACTAATAGAACCTTAGGTCGTGTACTCGTAAACCCGAAGACATCAAGTCAGCTGATCAAGTGGACTACTGAGCTAAGTGAATACGACATATAGTATAGGCTATGAACAACAATAAAAGGTCAAGACTTGATAGATTTTCTTAGTGAATTATGCAACAAAGAGCCCGAAGCTGCATGGAGAATATATGTAGATGGCTCTTCAACCTGGCAAGGAAGCGACATCGACATCCTAATGATCTCTCCGAAAGAGGACCAGCTCCATCTATCTGTTTAGCTGGATTATTAGGCCAACGACAATGAAGTTGAGTATGAAGCTCTTATCGCCAACCTACAAACAACCAAGCATGTCGGTGCCTCTCGAGTCTTGCTCCATTTGAACTCTCAGCTAGCGACACAGAAGTTGGTTGGCCAGTTTGAAGTAAATGGTGAGCAGCTTTAGATATACATAGACACCTACGAGAAGTTGAGAGCAGAGTTCCAAGAGGTACAACTACAACAAATCCCTAAAGAAAGCAACCTGAAAGCAAATAAGTTGACTAATATAGCCGGCTCCATCACCCCATGGATCTTGATCAAGCCTATAGCTTAGACCATGTTTATAGCTCAGATAGAGCAATAGGCCAAGTTGGACCTGTAAGGTGATTGGAGAACTCCCCTCATTTCCTATCATCAGTAGGGGACTCCCCTAGCCAACCTAGAGCAAGCTAGAGTACTAAAAAAGCGAGGCGCTTGGTTCACCCTAATCGATGATTTGCTATATAAGAGAGTCTTCTCAAGACCGTTTCCCAAATGCCTACGGAAGAAGATGCTGACTATGTACAAAGGGAGATACACCTAGGATCTTGTAGAAGTCACACAGGCAGTCAGTTAGTGGTTCAGAGAGTACTGTTAGCTGGTTATTTTTGGCCAACCCTTCAAAAAGATGCTGAGCGTCTAGTAGTTACATGTCTGCCCTATCAAAATCATCAGAATTTATCCCAATGGCTAGCCTAGATACTCAAGGCCTCCACAGTGTCTTGTCTCTTTGGCCAATGGGGAATCGACATCATGACACTTTTTCCAATGGCACCCGCTCAGAAGAGGTTCTTGTTAGTGGCAGTGGATTATTTTTTCAAGTGGGTCGAGGCCGGGGGATTGGCTTGGATCACAGAGAAAGCGGTCATAAAATTCCTTTGGCAAAATATCTTGTGCCGATATGGGATTTCACACAAATTGGTCTTTGACAATGGAAGACAATTTCAAGGCAGAAAATCCAAGAGTGATGATTGGCATATGGGTTAAAGTAGACATTCACTTCAGTGGTTTATCCATAGAGCAATGGCTAAGCGGAAGGTGCCAATTGGGAGATTATTAGGGGTTGAAGATAAAGTTAGACCATGTCGGTGACACTTACATGGAGGAGCTGCCCAACATCTTATGGGCTCAATAGACTGTTGAGGCAATCTGTGGTCCGAAGTGACCAAGTATTTTAATGTTTGGGCAAAGAGTTTAAGTTATGTTTACCCTTGTGTTCTTATATGTGTATGTTGAGTGTGCAGGTTGTACAGGTTACACATATGAACTTGACTGGGTGGCCTCGGTATGGTGAAGGGTGGTATGGAGACAAGCTGGAGGCTTGTGTTCACCCGAGGGACCTTGGAGAGCAGGGACGATGAGCAGAGGGGTGCGTACTTCGAGGCATGCGTGAAGGATGGCATGGAGGCAAGCTGGAGACTTGGTGCATCCGAGGCACGGGAACCGAAGATGAAGAGGACGCGAAGGCAATAGTCAAGGCTGCGGATGAGGAGTCAGTCGAGTCGTGAGGGTACGAGTGCAGTATGATTTTACTCGGGAAATTCTTGGGTTCGAGTGCGGAGTGGAATGTACTCGAGAAGGGTAACCCTAGGTGGGTGAGTAGGGCAGTCGACTGATAAAACTCACAGAAGGGTTCTGGCCTAGGACCAGTCGACTGCCCCAGGGGCAGTCGACTGGTTGGTGGCTGGTGATTTGGCTGAGAATTCGATCGTTGGGATGCAACGGTCGAATTTCAGTGGCACCAGTTGACTGCCCTGGGAGCAGTCGACTGGTAGCGAGGGTTTCATCCCGAGTCCTATTTAAAGAGAACTATCCTTGATGAATCTTGTCTTGGTTAAAGGCAAGATAGTAGTCTTTGTGCTCAGTGCTTTGTTTGAGTTTGTGGCGAGGTTTCTTCACCCATAAGGAGTGACGAAGACTAGCCGGAGGTTATCCGGGGATTGATCCACCGACAGATTCTTGGATTAGTCATCCGTTTGGGGTGGATACCAAGTAAATCTTCCGTGTTAGCATTGGTTAGTATTTGTTTTATTCTTGTTATTGTATATTCCGCTGTGCAACTAACCGTGTAGGAAGAAAGGGGTTCGAAAATTGCTATTCACCCCCTCTAGTGGGCACGATCGATCTATCACAGACCATGCAACGAGAGGGCATGGGCTATACACCATTTCACATGGTCTATAGAAGCGAGACCGTGGTGCCTGTGGAGGTCAAGTGTGAGTCTGACTGGAGAAGGCTCCATGATCAAGACAATGAAGAATGGCCACTTCGGAGATAGATCTGGTCACTGAGTTCTGAGATAGGGTGGTTGCTAGGATGGCTTCCTCCCGTTAGAGGATGCATCAGAGGTACAACCAGAAGGTGCTTCCTGGGCCTTTCAAGTCGGCAACCTAGTATGGAAGGGAGACAAACCAGTCGACAATGTGAGAAAGTTGGAGCCCTAATTTCTTTTTTTGGGGGGGGGGGGGACCGTTCAAGATGATACAGAAGCTAGCTTCCGATGCCTATTATCTACAAGACGCCAAAGGGAAAAGACTCATTCGACCTTGGAGTGAAACGCATCCGCGCTTGTACCAAGAGTAAGAATCCTTGAAATTTCAAATTGGAACCACCATTCGGGAATGTTAATGCAGAGGTGTTTCCAGACTCTCGCTCCATGTGAGTTATAAGTGTGGTAGCACCAATGAAACCACCAACCTTGGTGCCGACTGAATGCATCATCCCGTGCTCCACGTGATCTCTAGAGCGGTGCCCAGACTCTCGCTCCATGAGAGTTATAAGTGGGCTTGCTGTCACGTCCCCAGAGGCTCATGCTTCCTTGAAAATCGGGCAGTATCTCTCCTGTACGGCGGACAAGTTGGAGCATATATACATAACACCACCAAATAAAAATGGCTCAGCCATCATAACAGTAAAATAAAAACACAACCACGCAGTTAATATCAACATAAGAGATAACGGGTGGCTCAGCCACCTTAAACATAAAAGAAACACACAACCAAAGAGATCCACAACGAATAAACCTGACCAATAAGACATGACTACAAATTAGCCAAGACCATACCAGATAATAAAATAAATACGGAAACGAAGAAACTACGGAGAATCTGAAATAACTCCAAATAAAACAACCCAGTGGGACTAAGGGACTGAGGGGATGACAACTGGATCCTCTCCTGGCATCAAGAAATGCAACTACCTGCTATTTGAAACAAAAAGAAGAAGCAGGGGTGGTGAATCCGGGAGGACTCAGCGGGTATATGAATAGGCAAAAGCATGACATAATGATGATAAAACAAGTTGAGAAAATAACAGTTACATTCTCTAAGAAATATAAGAATACCTAAACATGTATAACAAATAAAACAACATAACATAAAACAAAATGACAACTAAGCATGTATTAAAAATCTCATGATATCACAATATCAAAACATACATGCATGCCAACTAAATGCAGCAAACATCGCTCATACAAATGCAACAACCATAAGAAAATGCATAAATGCAACATATGCATATGATGCAATGACATGTATCACCCCTGACGCCAGTCAAGCCGCCAACACATCTCATATGTGTGACCGAGTGGGTAGGGCTGTGACAACTGTACGTACTCCAACAAATACCATAGATATGTGTGGTTGAGTGGACAGGATGTTGGGTAGCCAACTGCTCCAAACCCCGAGAATAAAGGGGGAGCTATCAACAGCTCTAGTATCCCTCGAAAACAATGGTGAGGGTGTCATTGCTTGCCTACAACTGCAACATGTGTGGCATAACAGGATAGTTGCTCGTACTCTAACAACTACCATAACAACAAGTGGTTGAGTAAACTGAGCAACTAAATGACTAACAACGACTTAACCATATGGAAGCCCAACAGTCATTAGTATGCACCGTGCAGGTATGGTGCATGCTACAAGATACACGAACAACCGGAAAATAATGATGCAACAAAATCCAACAAGTATCAACGATGCAGTGATACAATCAACTAAGTATCGAAATCCAACGATTATGCATCTATACTACTAGGTAGGATATTTCTAAAGCCCAATACACCTAATTGTGTTTAATGAACCTCTAAATACTCGCGTACAAGTGGTACTTTACAGAACAGAAATTCAACATAAGACTGTACGGATACGAAATTTCGAATAACTCGAAAATCAACAAAGAAAAGTATCAACGGTGACAATAAACAATCAACAGCAAAAAACAAGGTCAAGCAATCTATTTAGATATAAAACAGTCATGCTTAAAGGTAAAAGAACTACACGAGTACAAAGGAGAAGTGCCCACCTTTTATGTTGAACGTAAACGAGGACCTTCTACGATCAACCGAACGAGTCCAAATTCAAGGTCTTGAGTTAATGATAAAGTTTAGCTACTTATAAAATTAAATATTTAGCTAAACTACATATAAACATAATTAGGATAAGTCCTAATTACAATATCTATTTAACCAAATTGTTAATATCAATAAGTTCTTTCTTAACTTAATTATCACAATTAAGGTTAATTCCCGAATTAACCTAAGAAACTCCCACGAACTATAACCCATGACCTAACTAATTCCTAAACTAGTGATAGCGCACGGCAACAACATCACAAGATTAAGGAAAATCAAGTTAACCATGCAACCAAATGAATTTGCCATCCCAACAACCAATCGACCAACATCACAAGTTCACTCACACTGCTCTCAGTTGTGACTTGGACTTGTTGCAACAACTGTGCCACCTAATTAATCTGGTTATTAATATATTTAAAAGGGCAACAAGGACAGGAAACAGAAACACTACTGTGGTCACAATCAATTTCTTTGGACATTGAAACTTTGTTGGACGAAGAATAATAATGAAAACAATAAGGAGCAAAACACTGAGGCAAAGAGAATATGCAGCTAACTCAGACCTCCAGCGACCCTAGAAGAGCTTTGGATTGACAATTTCCTTGGTTGATAGTTTCCAACTTGGATTATCAACTACTATACATGATTCATTGACTCACCTGACAAATTTGTTCCTTTGCAAGCAATCAAGAGTATTGGGCTCCAATTCCTCAGCCACTTAACGCTTGCATTTCCAAAATTTGAGTATCTAGCATTCGATATTATGCGTAATTGGGAAGAATGGGTATTCCGTGAGGCTCAGGATGTTCATGCATGCAACCTCAATTTGTTTCCTAATCTGAAAAAAATTGTTACTTCTACGACTGCTCAAAACTGTAAAATAGCATTCTTCCCCCAACGAAGCTTTTGCAAATTAATAACTGTCCAAACCTGTCCAACTACAATTCATTCATGTGGGATCAGATTGAACCGATAGAGGGGGGGGGGTGAATATCGATCGTTAAATTTTTCGGAAAACTTAAAGAAATTGCGCAACGGAAAAGCAAAGATAATTGCTAACACTTTTGTTTTTACTTGGTTCGGAGACGCAGTCGGCTCCTACTCTAAGGCCCACAGTCCTTGACGTTTATGATGGGCAATTCTATATTTTCATAAAATGATTACAAGTTGGAGTTTCGAACATAGAATTAAAAATAATTACAACACTTTAACAGAAAGAATTTATACCGACGACTGGAGGTGCCTGGCCTAGTAGGGCGGCTCACTCCATTGAGGCGCCTGGGAGCAGAAACGTCCATCCCTTTGTTCCTGCAACCAGGGTTAGTTCCAAAACATAAGAAACATACAAATAAGATAGATTTAATCATGATTTACAACTTGAGCTGTCTTGGTTCTAACTTTGGGCTTCTCAAATGGAACCCTAGGTCGAACCAATGTCTAATGTTCCCTCTACGGGGAACACATCCTCACCTACTCCTCTCAGGAGATTTTACCAATTTTCCAACCGGTTCCTCCGGTTAGACTTTTACCCAATCCCCATGATCAGGTCTTAGTGCCCAGCTTCACTCATCAGGACTTAGTGCCAAGCTTCACTTACCATGTCTTCGGTGCCCAGTCCATGACCAGGACTTAGTGCCCAGCTTCACTCACTAGGTCTTAGTGCCCAACCTTATTTCAGGACTTAGTTGCCTGGCCCGTGGCCAGGACTTAGTGCCTAGTGTACCTAGGACTTTACCTGCACACATGATTAGCCTTGTTAGATAACAACCAAACCTTAACTTCTGAACCCTTTGCCATTATCAAAACACAGGTTTGACATTGGTGCTTCCGGCACCAACAATTCATTCTCTGATCCAAAACCTAGACCAAAAACCAATTTTAATCAAAAGGGAAAGTAGTCCAAAATAGGGCAGTGATCGGAAAACCCCTCTATTTAACCATGTAGGAGGCAAACCAAAGAACAAGCCTTAACTTGATGATGATTGGTGCGGATGGTTCCGGACCGATAAGGCAGAGAGCACCAACAGCTTTGGCTATCGTGCGAGGGAGAAGAGGAGAGAATCGCAATCCAGGAGACAGGGTGCTCGGCGTCTCCTTCGTGTTCACCAAAACAGACAAAGAAGAAGAAGAACAGGGAGGAGAAGAAGATGAAGGAGAGGCCCACAGTGAGTTTCTCGAGAATGAGTTCAAGGTATACCTGATTAGGTCACAATTTTTAACCTTGTGACCTATTGTATGCAACCCGTTCATGAGCTCCTAGATCCTGGCATGGAGTTGAGCTGCTGATTCTCCATTGTGCATCTTTATCGTATAGAGTCTGTTGAGTAACATATCTCTTTTGCTGATTTGGGTGTCAGATGCACTTTAATGTAGCTCGATCAACTTGTTCTAGAGCTCCTTCGCGCTGTTGAAGGGTCCTACACGATTCAGCTCCTCTTTTGTCAGGCCGCACTGCAAGGGTTGGGTCGCTTTTGCGTCGACCTCGATCTTTTTCTTTAGTGGGTCGCCCCATCGGTATAGTGTTGCACCACGCCTTGTGCATTTTTCGGTATTTCCAGTCCAGACTGGATAATAATCCAAATATCCACCTGAGTTTTCAGGTGGACTTCCATCTTGCTCTTCCAGTAATAGAAATCTTCTCCACTGAAGAGGGGTGGTCTGGTGGCGCTGTATCCCTCTTGCATGACCATTATATTTAACTGAAAAAATTTTACAAAAAAAACCTCATCCCAAGACTACGTCTTGGACTAGCAATGCGGGAAAAAAATAATAATAATAAAAAAATCGAGTGGTGTTGCACCAACCTCGATTAACGAGAAAAATACGTGTGGAAAGAAAATATTAAATTTTGAAAACCCAAAAAAATTCTCAACTGGTGGTTGCACCATGTTTGAGTCACCCGCTCTGATACCAATTGTGGGATCGTATTGAATCGATAGAGGGGGGGGGGTGAATATCGATGGTTAAATTTTTCGAAAAACTAAGAGAAATTGCGCAGCAGAAAAGCAAAAACAATCGGTAACACTTTTGTTTTTTACTTGGTTCAGGGTCGCAGTCGGCTCCTACTCCAAGGCCCACGATCCTTGACCGTTTACGATGGGAAATTCTATATTTTCGTAAAATGATTACAAGTTGGAGTTTCAAATATAGAATTAAAAACAATTACAACACTTTAACAAAAAGAATTTACACCGACATCCGGAAGATTTTGGAATGCTGGAGCCGTGAGTCGCCGTTGGCGCTTGAATCTTGGGCATGGAGCTTCTCGGAGCGGAGCGCTTGAATGAATGCGTAGAATGCAATTGTTGTTGAAGCCAGGGGGGTGAACCCCTTTATATATTTGTAGCTGGGGCGCCTGTGTTGAAGGGAGCCCTGACATGTGGCCTTCTATGGGCAAACCTCAATCTGCAGACTTGGCCAGCGCTTATCCCCTCAACCAGGGCGCCTGAGCTAACTGGGGCACCTATGTTAACACAAGCGCCTCTGTTGTAGTCTTGAGGCCATGCTTCGAAGTGGCTGGAATTCACCCTTTGTCTGGGGTGCCTGTCTCAACACAGGTGCCTAGCCCAGTAGGGTGCCTCACTCCATTGAGGTGCTTGGGAGTAGAAACCTCCATCCCTTTGTTCCTGCAACCAGGGTTAGTTCCAAAACACAAGAAACATACAAATAAGATAGATTTAATCATGATTTATAGCCTGAGCTATCTTGGTTCTGACTTTGCGTTTCCCAAATGGAACCCTAGGTCGAATCGATGCCTAATGTTCCCTCCATGGGGAACGCATCCTCACCTATTCCTCTCAGGAGATTTTACCTGTTTGATAACCGGCTCCTCCGGTTAGACTTTTGCTCAATCCCCCGGATCATGTCTTAGTGCCCAGCTTCACTCACCAAATTTTCGGTGCTCAGTCCGCGACCAGGACTTAGTGCCCAGCTTCACTCACCAGGTGTTAGTGCCCAACCTTATGTCAGGACTTAGTTGCCCGGCCCGCAGCCAGGACTTAGTGCCTAGTGTACCTAGGACTTTACCTGCACACTTGATTAGCCTTGTTAGATAACAACAAAAACCTAACTTCTGAACCCTTTGCTATTATCAAAACACAGATTTGACTTTGGTACTTTCGGCACGAACAATTCATACTCTGATCTAAAACCTAGACCAAAAACCAATTTTAATCAAAAGGGAAAGTAGTCCAAAATAGGGCAATGATCAGAAAACCCCTCAATCGAACCATGTAGGAGGCAAACCTAAGAACAATCCTTACCTTGATGATGATTGGCGCAGTTGGTTCCGGACTAGCAAGGAGCAGAGGACCAGCAACTTTGGCTGTCGCGCGAGGGAGAAGAGGAGAGAACCGCAATCCAGGAGACAGGGCACTCGGCGCCTCCTTCGTGTGCACTGAAACAGACGAAGAAGAAGAAGAACAGGGTGGAGAAGAAGATGAAGGAGAAGGGGTGGCTGATAATTACCATTTTGTTAATTAATTTAGGCTCTCAAATTCATGTTTCGAACTCTTTTTATATGCTTAAGTTTGCATTTACACTAGGTTCCATGAGTTTTTGCTATTTTGTCTTTTGATGCAATTCTTTCTATATTTGAGATATTTTGGCATTAAAATTTGAATATTATTTTATAGGCTTTGAATGATCATGGACCTAGATCAGTTTGGATCAAATTTGAGTCAGACTTGGCTCTAATCAAGATGATCAAGAGATGGATAAATTTGGGCCGTCCAATAAAGAAACGGGGAGATCTGAGTCATCCATCATCTTCTGACCAATCCGAGCTCAAGATAGACTGAATCAAGACCAGAGATCAAGATCTAATGTTTTGGTCCGAATCAAGAGTCATCTAGCTGTTGGATCAAGCTCAAGAGGAGTCTAAGCTATCCATTCAAAAATCAGGGCAATCTGAGCCATCCGTTGCAGATCAGATCGATCCAAGCTGAGGAGGAGCAGATCTTGACCATTGAAGGAGATCTGGAAAGTTTGGTTCCAATCCGAGCTGATCTGACCGTTGGATGAAGCGAGGATGATCACAGCCGTTCAATTTCAAATGGAATTAATTAAAACAGAAACTTCTCCACCGCGCTGAGGAGTCGCGAGTTCATCTATTCTTCGAGTTCTTTAGCGTTTTCTTCTCTGTTTCTTTGCGCGGCCACATCCGATCGCAACTTGTTTCAAGGTTTTGAATCATCAAGATCAATTTTCCGAGAAGTTTACAATTCAATCTCATTTCTGGAAGCTCAGGTGAGGGTTTCACCGAGAGCTTGCTTCATCCGATCGATCCCTGATTGATCGCCGATCTTAATCAATCGGAGCATTCAAAGGGGTTCTCTGAAGTGTTCTGAGGGTTCCTCAATTGATGATATCCTGACCTCAAATTAATCTTAGAATACACTGAGGTATCCTTCAACTGATCAAACAAATCTTCAATACGAAGCAGGGGATATTTGTTCTTAATAGCCACTATATTCAACTACCTGTAATCTATGCATAACCTTATAGAGCCATCCTTCTTCTTGATGAACAGAACTGGCGAACCCCATGGAGATACGCTAGGACGAATAAATCCCCTATCAAGAAACTCCTGAAGCTGGACCTTTAGCTCGTCCAACTCCTTAGGCGCCATATGATACGGAGCCTTTGATGTCGGTGTAGTCCCCGGAATCAACTCAATCATAAACTTGACTTGCCTTCTGGGAGGCAAACCAGGAAGCTCCTCTGGAAATACGCCCGAAAATTCTCGGACCACTGGAACATCCGAGAGCTGAGGGCTACTGCTGTCATCAGTGCTGATCAATGACAATAGAAAAACCTGACATCCGTACGATATAAGCTTCTGAGCCTGAAGTGTAGAGATAATAGAAATCCCATCATCTCTGGTGCCAATGAATTCTCATGAAGATTGGTTCGGATGTCAAAATGTGACAACCCTCGCATGACAATCAATTGTGGCATGATAAGTTGCCAAGGCATGCCCAGAATAATATCAAATTCTACCATCTTGAGAACTGACAGATCCACGGTGAGAGTATAATCACCGAAATCCAATGGGCACGCCTTGACTTCCTATGTGATATCCAATACCTCACCAGATGGTAGAGACACTAATAGACATTGTGATCTAAGGGTAGGCAACCTACTGATCTTTCCCATAAACAAATGTGATATGAAAGAACTAGAACTATCAGTATCAACAAGCAATTCAGCAGGAAATGTATAATCTGAAATCATACCACGAAAGACAGATCCATCGGCCCGTTGTGCCTCCTCTCTAGTGACTGCATAAACTCGTCCTGTCTTTGGAGCTGGAGGTGGCAACGCTAAAAGTGGGTAAGGCTAAGAAGATGAATGTCCGACAGTCTGCTGGGGTTGATATCCATAAGGCCCAACCGATTGCTGGGGCTGTTAACTTGAAGCTCCAGCTTACTGCTGATGCTGATAGACTGGAGGCTGGTATGTTGGGTATGGCTGCTGATAGTATGGCCCCGTCCAAGAATAGTGAGATGTTGCTGGTGATGGGTACTCATGCTTAGGCATACAATATATCAAAACTGGTGGTGGAACTGCCTGCCGACGTCGTGACTGCTGCTGTCGGGAGGACGTCTGAGTCTGATGGTCGCTTCACTGTGGCCTTTACTGTCCTGAACGACCACCCTAGGGAGTAACTGCTACCAACATATGCTGAGCCTTCAAGGTACAATCTTGACTCTCATGACCTGGAAGTTTACAATAATAACAAATAGGGTGCTCTAAGGGACAATCTGGTATGCTGTGGTCCCTAGATCCACACTGAAAACAATGAGCCCCACCAGTAGCAGACCTCCAAGTTTACTGAGAACCCTGCAACGATCTTGCCAAAAACCGTCCAGACTTCGGGAGTCGAGACTGAGGCTTAGAAGACTCCTGCGTACTCTAAATCCTGCTACTGCTCTTTTGTCCAACAGTCTGCTGTTTCTGTGTCCCTACTGAACCCTGAGTTGTTTGCTTTCCTATCTTCTTATCACCATGCAACTGATGTTAGATCATCTCGATGTGTAGAGCCCGGTCTAGAGCCTCTCGATAAGATGTAGGAGCCCATCCAGACAAACGTAACTGGATATATCCAGCTAGGCCCAGCGTGAACTGTGTCGTCCGCTCTTCCTCTGTAGCCACCAACTGGGGACAAAACTTTACCAGGCGATTGAATTCCTCCTCATACTCCATAACTGAGCGATCTCCCTGATGAAAAGCAAGAAACTCTTGCCGTCGGGCTGTACGAAATGCTTCAGGATAATACTTGCCCTCAAAAGCTTCATGAAAAGAAATCCAAGAAATTGGTCGTCCACCAATAATAGTCTTCTGCATATTCCACCAAGTGACGGTCTGATCTCGAAGGTGATATGTAGCCAACTCCACCTTCTCTACGCATATAGCTGAAGGTGCCCTCCAATGTCTCCAACCAGGAACGAGAAGCATATGGATCTGGTTCCCCATGGAACAATGTGAAACGACCGTTGACAGACGCTGCCAACAATAGAATCTGAGCTCTGTCTAGAAACCAACCCGTTTGGGTAGGGGGTACCATTGATGGCCCTCCAGGAACTGCCATTGGTGGCACTGATGGACCTGCCTCTGATGGTACGACTGGAACTGCTGTCGGATAAGGAGGAGGTACTCGCAGTGGTGGAGGTCTTAGCTCACCCAAAGAGTCCCGTTGAGCTGATCCCCGACCAGTCGGCTCCACTCTTGTGGGCCTCTCAACCTCCTGACCTGTGTTTCCCTTGGCCACCTCTGGCCTCCCCTGTGATGGTCATCCACAACCACTAGCATGGGGTGGAGACAACTCAATACGACGAGACATACCTGTTAAAAACACCAACATACATTACTTAGATATAATTTTTTTTCAAATTTAAAACCAACTTACATCTTATTTGTCGGGAGAGATCTCGTCGCTGCGAAGTCCAAAAACACAACCATACCAAACCAATACAGATAGACCACGTAAAACAATTTCGTAAACCCACATACACCAAAACATCGCAAATCTGCTCTGATTCCAAAAATTGTCACGCCCCTACAGACTCATGCTTTCTCGAAAATCGGGCAGCATCTCCCCTGTACGGCGGACACGTTGGAGCATATATACATAACACCACCAAATAAAAATGGCTTAGACATCTTAACTATAAAATAAAAACACAACCACGCAGTTAATATCAACATAAAAGATAACGGGTGGCTCAGCCACCTTAAACATAAAAGAAACACACAACTAAAGAGAACTCCACAGCGAACAAACCCGACCAATAAGACATGACTACAAATTATCCAAGACCATACCAAATAATAAAATAAATGCGGAAATGAAGAAACTACGGAGAATCTGAAACAACTCCAAATAAAACAACCCGGTGGGACTGAGGGACTGAGGGGCTGGCAACTGGATCCTCTCCTGGCTCCAAGAAATGTAACTACCTGCTATCTGAAACAAAATGAAGAAGCAGGGATGGTGAGTCCGGGCAGACTCAGCGGGTATATGAATAGGCAAAAGCATGACATAATGAGGATAAAACAAGTAGAGAAAATAATAGGTACAGTCTCTAAGAAATATAAGAATACCTAAACATGTATAACATATAAAATAATATGGCATAAAACAAAATGACGACTAAGCATATATGAAAAATCTCATGATATCACAATATCAAAACATACATGTATGTCAACCAAATGCAGCAAACATAGCTCACACTACAAGAAAAAATAGCTTTCTTGACACTTTCTTAATGACATTTATTAAAATGTGTCATTGATTTATAGATATCATGACATTAATTAAAACTAAATAAAATAAATAAAATAAGAATCTAATTAAGTATATTATTATGACATTTATAATGGATGTCACTAAAAATCTGTTTTGATTAAATTTTTTCTCCAATCTCCCTCCAAAAAATTTCACTCGCGCCTGAACCAATGAACAGAAAACCCGCGATCCCTAGTTTTCACACTCGCGCCTGCGCCCTACCCTCACCGCTCTCCCCACCACCAACGCCGCCCTGTCCTCACAACTCTCCCCCACCAACACCAGTGCCGTTGGCCTCGCCATCTACCCCACCGACCACCAGCGCCTGCCACCAGATCTCTCGCCCGCGCGACTCTCCCCCCACCCTCAACATAGTGACCCATCAACGTCATCTACCTCGGCGTTTGCCCCGTCGGCCACCAGCACCAGCCACCAACGTCGTCTGCTCTACCGGCTACCAGTGTCATCTGCTCCGTCATCTGCCCCGTTGAGATTCGAACCCTAGGTTGCAAGTTTCTTTCCTCTTCCATCGTTTTGCGATCCAAACCCTAGGTTGCAAGTTTCTATGTGCTCTATTTCGTTTGAAGATTTATAAGTGATTTTTGGTTGATTTCTGTGATTTCTTGTTGTTCTTTTGAAGATTGAGTGGTTTTTATGCACAACCATCTTGCTTCAATAGATCTTTGATTTTGTTTTTGGTTGAATGAAATTTTAAGGTAGATTCCAATACTATAATTCCAATACGAACTCACATAGATTCAGTATTTTTTTGTTGCTACCTTGAGTGTGATGTAGCAAGCAACTGTATGGAAATTAGTCTTAGCTTGTAGGAAAGATAATGGACTTTCCTATGTTTTCTAGAACTATAACTAAACATACATATGTAGGTCCAATTCTCTTTCTTTATCAATTCTCTTCATTTTGAATCCTTACGTCTCTTTTCATCTCTACTATTCTCTATCATCTTAGGAAAACCACCTCAAATGCTAGTTACCCATCATCAGTTTGTTAATCTAATCATGAAAACCTTTGATCAAGCTAGAGGTGTGAGGGTTTCTTTTAGAATTTACATATCAGTTTGAAGGTAGATAATAAAGGCTTGGGCTGCTTGGCACATTCAATCATTCCCTTATCACTTTCCTATTCTACTGCAACATTTTTTGCTTACGCTATCTTCTTAAGAAATGACAAAAATCTTGTGAGTGTTTCTTTGTTGATCCCTTTTCTTTGCCCAATCTTATTGCACAATGTTTATGCATTATTGCACAATGAATGGCTTGTCACTGAGAGAACCACTTGATGCATGCTCAATTCAACTTCTAAAAGTGACAAGTAGATATTGTTGAAAATAATCATTAAAAAGAGGTGCTCACTACATATTTTAGGTTCATTTGTTCCTTGTTAGGGACCTTAATGTTATTATAGGGATTTATTTGTGAATAACTTATAGTACAAGGGTAAGGGGGTAAGGGTATGAAAATGTAATATTCCGATAATGAACTTCAAGAGCTCATTTACTGAAGGACTTCACGGAGTAGGTGCAAGAAAACAAAATACTTTCCTTTTCTCGCTGCAATATTGATTTTTCTAGTATGCTAATTCCTTGTATCATTTTTGTTCTTGTAGATATGTTGGCTGAGCTTCAAGAGCATGTTGAATCTATTGATATGGCAAATGGTTAGTGCTATTGTCCTTTTTTTCTTCTAAAATGTCCTGTCTTGTTTTCAGTTGTACAGATTCATTTGTATTGGTTAAGTTCAGTTATGTCAAAACTCTGAAACATAACTAAATATCTATGTGTGAGTCATCAACGAATGGTAGTTGCTTGCAATTTTTAAGCCTATTCATCTATGATACGCCTCTCCTGTCAAATTTTGTATCAGATCCTGATCTAACTGTTCGCACAAAAGTACTTGGTGCAATATCTTGTAAGTTTCTTTTGCTAGCTATGTTTCACTATCGTAAAAAAAACTCAGCTAAATTCTACATGTCAATACTATGGGAATATTTTTTTTAATTTTCTGTTTGTGCTTATTTATATAGCTTTGATTCGGAATAACAAGGAAGGAATTAATGCATTCCGAATAGCAAATGGTTATGCTGGGCTCAGAAATGCACTAGGCTCAGAGAACATCAAATTTCAAAGGTTCTTCAAATGCTGATGCCATTGGGTGCTTTATTTGCTATCATCTTGTATATTTTGGCTACTTTGCCTTTCAAGCATGCATGCATGGCTTAGGAAGCAGCCTCTCAAGCAGTCCAATATAACAAACTCACCGGCTTGTAAGCTCTAATTTACTAGTTTCAGTTCCACTTCCAGTTTCGATATCTTTTCATTATTTGATAATATTTTATATACTTGCGGAAATATCACATTACCTAGCTATCTTCTCAGTTCATACTTCCTAGTCTTTGATGGGGAAGAACACTGATGCATTGCCCAAGTGTATAAGCTTTATAAATGAAATATAAATTAAGCCAGAGATCTCAAGCCGGAGAACTTCTTGTTGTCCAACAAGGATGATGATTCCTCGCTCAAGGCCATAGATTTTGGCCTCTCAGTCATCTTCAAGCCAGGTACTTATAATTTATTAGTTTACCATATATGATGATAAATTCGTCTCTTCCAAGATGTCCGTGATTGGAATATGTTGATAAATTCTATCACGATCTCAATACCTGCTTGTCATTAAACGGATGGTTCCATACTATGGTTGGTGAAAAGCCAATCATTCAAACTCAATCCATAATTGGTCAAGTCAAATGAACAAGTCAAATTGGATTGGATTACTCTGGATTGACTATAACATTCGTGCATGCTGCTTTATCATTTTTATTTTCCTCGTCTTAGCTTGGTTTCTATGGGGACTCCCTCTGCACACTCTCCTTTTACTGAAACAAAGAGGTTTTTAATTGACAAAGTAAAAACTTGGGAACCCATACGGAACAAGTCACTAATAAGAATATCAACAAACGTAAGGAAAACAAAATTGATAATCAACACACACAGCAAACAATAACCAAGCAAGAAAGCAACACCCACTGACAACCCCATATCAACCAAAACAACATTTTGGCAAAAGAGTGCACACAACATGCATAACACAACAGGGGAAAACATCAAGCAACACTCATCGACCAGAAAAAGTTTGATATAAAAAGAGTACTCCTTTGTAAATAAACAAAATAAAAGTCATCTCAATGAAAGAAACCTAGAATGAAACTGAAACACAGTAAATTCAGGAAGAGATGAATTTATCATACCTACATACCGCGTAGAAACAAAGTTACCAAGGAGCTACCGCTCCAGAATTCTGTTTCGGCAGGAATCACCTGGACCCAGCTGGCTCGGTGGGGGCAGGGATCCCGACGTGTGCCGGAGGCTGGGCCGGTGGTGTGGTCGTCCAGTTCGTTCAAGTAAAACTAATTCTTTTCTATGTGATATTAAAGATTCCCACATGAACCAATGTCATTTCTCAAACAATCAATAAACAGACACATGATTCCGACAATAAATAAGCATGCATAAGTTTCACTAGTATCTACCAATATGGAAGTGCTTATATTTAAATGAGATTCAATCTTTGGGATGTTTAATCACTAGTGTTAAAAACAAGGTCCTATAGACAACTTCCTAACTTAAGGTATAATGATTGGGTAACTTTCTTAGATCCTTTTATCTTAGTAATTTATATTCTTTTCAAGTTTGTTACATCTTGCATTATTAGTTCAATCTTGTTGAGCTCATTAAAATCATTTTATATGTGCACATTTATAATGATGTCCAGGGTTTCTTTTCACCATTTACTTTGTTGTTGCCACGATTTAGATAAAATATGTATTACCCTACGGGATCAAAGTATAAATTAAAAAGCTTATTTCAACATGGTATACAAACCATCATCCTCATTGTTTGTTAATCATCTTCTGTTGCTTGACAAAATTCTTTGATGACTATTATCTGCCTAATTTTCGTTTTATTCCATACTATTCTAATTATTGTTCTGAAGAAACATGAAAACGGAATTGTTGTGATTGTAGTTGATGTGGATGACAAAGAGCAGTTTCTTGCTGATCATATCATGACTGTCTTTTTGGAGGACAACGTTATTGTACCTTGATTATGCAATTGTTTCTTTTTTTTTATAAGCATTACTGATCTTCGTCTGAGATTGTAGCAGTATAAATTGGGTTTCCTGTAACTTCTGGTCAGCTGATGTCTGGATTGCAAGAGTGATTTTATACATATTATTATGTGGGGTGCCACCCTTTTGGGCTGTACAATTCTAATTTTATCTCTTTCTTCTTGGTATTCATTCTTAGCTTTGTAGTAATCATATCAACTCTTAGATTGGTTTCATTCATGTTTATTTTCATGCAGAAACACAATAAGGGATATTTGATGCAGTTCTGAAGGGAGTCATTGATTTTTATTCTGACCCATGGCCAATGATATCTGATAGTGCCAAGGACCTCATACGAAGGATGCAAATTGAGGTTGCCAATTGAGTTTGTTAATTGCTCTTACTCCGCCACCGGTTGGGATACTTGTTAAGTGGATACTTGTTAAGTTTTTTCTGCCCAGTGTTCATCTGCATCTGCCATGGAAGAGGTTGCCAATGTGTTACAGGCAATGTTAATAGTTTGCTCAGTGTGCATCTGCCTCTGCATCTGCCGTGGAAGAGCCTCTGCAACTGCATGGTGTGCAACTCTGTAGACAATTGGTGTAGTAGGCAGCATCATTATCAATGTCAATAGTTTTACACAGGTTGGAGAGTTTTACACAGGTTTAACATGTTTTTCGTAGTATAATTGTTCCTTATTTTAGTTCCTTCACCGAAACATGTTAAGATACATTTTTTTTCTTTATTATATACTTCTTTAATTTTATTTCATTTCCACAAACTAATTAATATATGATTTTTTATAGGTGACAAAAATATTGGATTTTGTTTAAGATGTGATGGTTGAAGATTGAAGATGCAGCAAAGTTTGGAAGTTTGATTATGTTTTACTTTAGGAGAGATTTAATTTTTTTTGTTAGTTCTTAAACTAAATACATTGGGTACATTTGTGATTGTGATTAGTGCATAGATATTTTTTGAGGTGAACAATTTGACAGTCTTGAATTGTACAAAAATTGATAATTATTGATTAGTATTTTATTTCAATTTAAAATTTTTATTTGTGTTTATGTTAATTAGTTATATGCGTAAATATTTATATCATGAAAATATTGAAATTGGATGAGATATTTATTAATATATGATATTTTTAATGTCACAATAGAACACTAAATCATGTAGACAAAAATATCATTGAAAAATTCATATGAAGACATTTCAAAATGTCATAATAAATATCATTAGTGACATTTTTTATTATGATTATAAATTAAATTCAAGACACTTATAATTGTCTGGATAAATACTTTTAAAGGACATATAAATTTGTCATCATTACTATAATAAAACAACATGTATAAATGTCATTACAAATCTTATAGTGACACTATTTTTTGTCACTATAACAATTATTCATGCTATCAGTGTTGTCACTATTTTTATTTTATAGTGACATTAAAAATTGTCATAAGTGATAAGACTTTAGACGACATCACTATAGAGGACATTTTAACTTAATGTCACTATATCAAAAATGTCAGTATAAGTAATATATGATGATATTTTTCAATGTCATTAAAAGCATTTTTTTCTTGTAGTGTCATATAAATGCAACAACCATACGAAAATACATAAATGCAACATATACATATGATGCAATGATATGTGTCACTCCTGACACCAGTCAAGTCGCCAAGACATCCCATCTGTGTGACCGAGTAGGTAGGGTTGTGACAACTATATACACACTCCAACAAATACCACAGATATGTATGGTTGAGTGGACAGGATGCAGGGGAGCCAAATGCTCCAAACCCCGAGAATAAAGGGAGAGCTATAAACAGCTCTAGTATCCCTCGAAAATAACGGTGAGGGTGTCACTGCTTGTGTAACACCCAACTAAAATTCCCTTCAATATTATCCCTAATATTGAGTATAATTCATGAATAATAGTTAGAGTTGTGGGAATTTTAGTGTAAGTGTTAATAGGCCTTATGGCATGTTATGAATTTCCATACCATGAAATTATGTTTTCTCCATGCCATGTTCATGTTTGAAAGTTATGATGATATTTATGCTTTGAATGTATGCCCATGACATGTATGACATTATGAATAAAAGAATGTCCAAAGAGCAATTTCTAAGAAAAGAAAAGAAATGACGAACAAAATTGCTATGGAAAGAAAAGGAATCATGTATGCTATTTTACTTTATGTATTGGCTTGTACCGGATCTTGAAAAAGGTCCAAAGGGTGGGCTCCTAAGCATGGCCCAGGTTCTGTTGGTGCAGGAAGCACCATATCGAACCTGGTTTTGATATTGGCAAAGGATTCAAAGTTAAGTTTATTTGTGATCTAATGATGTTACTCAAGTGTGCAGGAAAAGTCCTAGCGAAGGGCTGCTAGGCACCTGGTGAAGGAATGTCAGGATACAAAGCCCTAGCGAAGGACTGCTAGGCAACTGGCGAAGGACTGCCAGTATCCAAGACCTAACGAAGGAATGCTAGGCGCCAGGCGAAGGACAGTCTGGGACTGAAGCCCTAGCGAAGGAATGCTAGGCACCGAGCGAAGGGCAGCTCGGCATCCAAGACCTGACAAAGGACCGTCAGGCAAAAGTCCAACCAGAGGAACGGTTGGCATCAGGTAAATTCTCCCGAGAGGAGTAGGTGAGGACGCGTTCACCGTCGAGGGAATAGTAGGCGTCAGTTCGACCTAGGGCTCCATTTTGGAGACCAAAGTCAGAACCAAGACAGCTAAGGCTGTATAAATAAATATTTTAATTGCTTTATTGTGTTTTGGACTAACCCTGGATGCAGGACCGAAGGAACGTGTGTCTGCAACTCAGAGAGCCTAAAAGGAATGAGGCAATAGCTGACCAGGGCACCCGGAGTGTCCCGGGCGCCCCCAAGGTGAATACCAAACACAACAAATGCAAAGTAGCTTCGACAGTTTATATTCGGGGCGCCCCCGTGCTCCCGGGCGCCCCCGCTGCTCCCGGGCGCCCCATGCGCAACCTCGAACTAGAACCCCTCGAAGCCAAGGAGATAGAACTTTGACTCGGGCAATCCGGGCGCCCCGAGCGCTCCGGGCGCCCCGGTCAAAGCGAATCTAGAGGATAGACGCTGACCGAGACCTCTGCGGATCAAAGGCCACGTGGGGGGCGCCCCCGACATCCCGGGCGCCCCCACGCCCTATATAAAGGGCCCTCGACCAAGGCTTCAAGACGACAGTACTCTCAACGCTCCAAAGATCTTCTACGCTCGCGCCTTGCTCCGGAAACACTCCAACTCGAGCCGACGACGTCCCGCTGCCCTGAAAGAGTCAATTCACTCCAGACGTCGGAAACGAAGATCGAATTTTGTTTATTATTTATGTTAGTGCACTTACTTGTAATAAATTATTGTAAACTGTTTTGCGCGTATATAGAATTGCCCAAAGTAAACGGTCAACGACCGTGGGCCTTGGAGTAGGAGTCGACACAGGCTCCGAACCAAGTAAATCAACTGTGTCTTTGTGCTGTGATTATTTTTATTTTATTTCCGCTGCGTACGTGCTCTTTACGAAAATCCAAACGATTTCCGATATTCACCCCCCCTCTATCGGTTTTCTCGATCCAACAAGTGGTATCAGAGCGAGGTTGTTCAAACTTGGTGCAACCACCAGTTTGAAAGTTTTTCGGATTTATAAAATTTTTTAATCTTATTCTTTTTTTTGGTTAATCAACACTACTCGATTTTTTGTTCGCCTTTTATTTTACAAATAAATAATATCTGTAGGTGGTTAAAATATTAATTTTTTTAATCTTATTCTTTTTTTGGTTAAAATATTCTTACGCCTTTTTCAAATTTGAATTCTCATTTTTTCACCATAAGTCAGAATTGATAAAACAAATAATTTTTGAAAATTTGTCATAAATTTTTTTTATTATTTTATTATTATTTTGCCTCGAAATTCTTGTAATTTTTTTTGGGCTATTTTTTTCTCCTCCCGCACTACTAATCCAAGACCAAGTCTTGGTACATTTCTGTTATTTCTTTTGTGTGCAAGAGATCATTTTAAATGGCCAACCGAGAATGGAACAGTGCCCGTCCACCACTCTTCTCTCGCGAAAAGTTCAACTCTTGGAGAAGTCTAATGGAATCCCATCTGAAGGCCCATATGGACATATGGATGATAATTCAAACAGGGTTCTCCCTCCCTACAAAAGATGGATCATCGATCGCCTGGGACAAATTGGACGAACCAACTCTGAGGAAGATCGAGACTGATGCCAGGGCAACAACAATCTTACAATGTGGCCTGACCAAAGAAGAACTGAAGCGGGTCGGATCCTTCAACTGTGCCAAAGAAATGTGGGAAAAGCTAATCAGACTACACGATGAGTGCTCCGATGTTGAGATCTTAGATGCTCAAGAACAAGTAGCTGAGACGGACTCGACACTCGACGACGAAAACGAACCAGAATTAGACGACGAGTTGACTGAGACAAAAATGGTAACCAATTTCAAATCTTCTTTTAAATTAAGATTAAATAATCAAGTTGATACTGCAATGGTCGAGGAAGGTATAGTTTTTATTGCAGGGAAAATCCCAAGAGAACCACCAAAGAAGAAGATTCAACCTGTACCTGAGTCCAACTCAGACTCAGAATCTGACGACGAAGGAAGGGATCCTTGGAAACTGGTCTGGTTGGCTCGCGATCGCTACAAAATACCAAAGAAACAATCAAGCAAAAGAAAGATGGCTAGAATCAAGGGGGAGATTCCCAACCGGGAATCAAAAGGTAAATTTACAGTAGTTGAAAATCCATTATTTACCATGAATAATATGATTGAATCTTACAAGGCTAATGTGTTAGAAATTCATAATATTGCTGTTTTTGATAATCCAGAATATTATTATGATTATGATGTAACTTAGATAAATTTTTTTGCTTTAATTGTATGTTTTTTTTATTTCATTTTTTTTAATTAGGATTGATTAGTTTAAGGATAAAATGATTAATTGAAGTTTGAACAACATAGTATTGGGTGGAGGTGAGATGATAGTACGTTAGGGAAGCCATTTTGGCAGAACTAGCCGAAGCTACCTCTCCGAATCCTAAGCTAGTTAGACCAGAGTGTCTCAAACAATGATTTGAAAATGATCTTTCCTTAAAAGGCTTTGTCTAGGAAAGGGTTGTTGATCCAATAAGGCTACGGCCAAAGAAGGCCTCTGTGCCTCGCCAAGACCTGGAAGCCAATTATCGAAACTCACTTTTAAATCATCATTTGTTAAACTCGAATCTAACACAAGCTTCAATTAAATCATAGTGATAACATCAAAGATACAATTAATGCATCTCAGTTAAGGATATCCTGTTTTGTCACTTAGAAATGGGTGAGATGCTTAGGACCTAAAAGTTGAGTCCAACCCAACCAACTAAACCAATTAAAATCTTAATTAAATCAATTAAATCTAATTAAATCTTAATTAAATCAATTAAATTCAATTAAATCTTAATTAAATCAATTAAATTCAATTAAATCTTAATTAAATCAATTAAATTCATTTAAATATTAATTAAATCAATTAAATTCATTTAAATCTTAATTAAATCAATCCAATTAAATTTTAATTAAATCAATTAAATTCATTTAAATCTTAATTAAATCAATCCAATTAAATCTTAATTAAATCAATTAAATTCAATTAAATCAATTAAATTTTAATTTAATTAATTAAATTCATTTAAATCTTAATTAAATCAATTAAATTAAATCTTAATTAAATCAATTAAATTCAATTAAATCTTAATTAAATCAATTAAATTTTTATTAAATCAATTAAATTCATTTAAATCTTAATTAAATCAATTAAATTAAATCTTAATTAAAATAATTAAACTCATTTAAATCTTAATTAAATCAATTTAATCAAATTCAAAATAATTCAATTAATTATTCTCAAAGTTAACTTAATTATTCTCAAAATTCAATTTAATTATTGTCAATCATTTATTTTCAAAATTAAAATATTTGTCTCACACAACCCATAAGGTTAACATGAATGACCTCGTAAAACTGGGTGAGACATCTAGAACCTAAAAGCAAAATTCACTATCCTTTTAAATAAATTTTTTTTTCAAAATTATCTCTATTTTTTTCAGTTTACGGTACCCTACTCTTTCAATTCTAACATTTTTTGAAATTTTATGTTTAATATCTCAATAGACTCGTTTTAAATATAATCTAGGACTTGTTTTGTTTTAGTCATTGATTGGTCAAACTTGGTCAAAATAGTCAACCCTAGTCAACATAGTAAAACCTGCTCAACACTAATCCCCTTAAGAAACTTAGATAAAAGTCAGACTGTGTCGGATACAGGGGGAGTTTCTTTTAATACTTTTTCTAAAAATTAAATTGTTTTTCAAAAACCTTATGCTCTAAATCTTATTATCATCTCGATAAGGTTTTCAAAAATTGATTCAAAAACCTTCGTATACTACTATCTGTTTGAAAATTATCATCATTTCAAAATATTTTTCGAAAACTATTTTCAAAAATGTATCTCCTTGAAAGTTATCATACTAAGAAGGTTAGTCAAAATTATTCTTTTGATTTTAATAAACTCTAAAGACACAGAGGAAGGTCCACTTGATGATCTATAAGGACTCCTAGGATGTGTCAAATTTAGGGGGAGTTTGAGTCAAAAGAAATTATTTCTGACAATCATTTTTCAAAATTATTAGATAATTCTTATAGTTTGAATCAAACCTTAAGACTCAGAGGAAGATCGCTTGTAGTCAACAAGCATCCTAGGACTGGGTCAATCTCAGGGGGAGATTAAATTAAAAGAATAATTAAATATTTTTTAAAAATTATATGTTTTCATCCATTGCAATTTTAAAATCCTGTTGAAAACATAAATAAAATGTCTTTCAAAATACTACTCTTTTAAATCATTTTTTTTTCAAAAATGCATAATATGTTTCAAAAGTACTTATATTTTTCAAAAATGCATAATATGTTTCAAAAGTACTTATATTTTTCAAAAATGTATAATTTTCAAAATATGCATAACATCTTTCAAAAGTACTACTATTTTTCAAAAGTACTAATACTTTCCAAGGCACTAATGGTTACAAAGTACGAAATGTTTTTTTCAAAAGTGCAATTTAAGCTTTTACTATGCTTTCAAGGATTATACTAAGTATTTTTTTTGTTTTCAAAACCCATAGGCTCTGATACACAAACTTTCTCTTATATATTTCTTTATTGATGTATATAGCCAAGGGGGAGAGCAAGAAAGAGAGAAAGGAATTTTATTTAAACTCTTATCTCCTTTTAAAGTTTTTTTTGTGAAAAACTTGTGTAGAAAATTCTTAAAGATTTTATTTTTCAAAATCACAAAGTATTTCCAAGCATATTCCTGTATGTGTGCAAATTCTTTAAAACAAATTTTCTCTCAATTTTCAAAGTTGAACTTTTTAAGGAAATTTTGGCCTCAAAACTTTACCTAAGTAAAATTCTTTTTGCAAAACCTTGTAAGTAAAATTTTTTTAAATTTAGGTTTGCAAAACTTTTCAAAATTTTACCTTGCTCACCCATGTTTGTTTTTGATATATGTCAAAGGGGGAGGAAAGGTCAAAGTTAAGTACTATATAACACAAGTACTCAGGGTTTTAGGGTGAGTATGAAAAATAAAGAATTTTTCTTAAATCTATTCTGTTCATACTTCATTGTGTTTTTATCTTCTGTTATTAACTGTTATAAGTTTTAACTTAACTTTGAATTGTGTTACCATAAATCAAAAAGGGGGAGATTGTTGGTGCAGGAAGCACCATATCGAACCTGGTTTTGATATTGGCAAAGGATTCAAAGTTAAGTTTATTTGTGATCTAATGATGTTACTCAAGTGTGCAGGAAAAGTCCTAGCGAAGGGCTGCTAGGCACCTGGTGAAGGACTGCCAGGAAACAAAGTCCTAGCGAAGGGCTGCTAGGCACCTGGCGAAGGAATGTCAGGATACAAAGCCCTAGCGAAGGACTGCTAGGCAACTGGCGAAGGACTGCCAGTATCCAAGATCTAGCGAAGGAATGCTAGGCGCCAGGTGAAGGACAGTTTGGGACTGAAGCCCTAGCGAAGGAATGCTAGGCACCGAGCGAAGGGCAGCTCGGCATCCAAGACCTGACAAAAGACCGTCAGGCAAAAGTCCAACCAGAGGAACGGTTGGCATCAGGTAAATTCTCCCGAGAGGAGTAGGTGAGGACGCATTCCCAGTCGAGGGAACAGTAGGTGTCGGCTCGACCTAGGGCTCCATTTTGGAGACCAAAGTCAGAACCAAGACAGCTAAGGCTGTATAAATAAATATTTTAATTGCTTTATTGTGTTTTGGACTAACCTTGGATGCAGGACCGAAGGAACGTATGTCTGCAGCTCAGAGAGCCTCAAAGGAATGAGGCAATAGCTGACCAGGGCGCCCGGAGTGTCCCGAGCGCCCCCAAGGTGAAAACCAAACACAACAAATGCAAAGTAGCTTCGACAGTTCATATTCTGCGACATTGAAAGGGCCACATACATCAAGATGTATGAGTCCTAACAAATCTGTCGCTCTTTCGCCGTGTCCACTAAATGTAGTCTTGGTCATCTTGCCTAGAAGACAAGATTCGCATGTCTTATATGATTCAAAATCAAATGAGTCCAGTAATCCATTCTTATGGAGCTTGGCTATGCGACTCTCAGTTATATATCCTAAGCGACAATGCCAGAGATATGTTTGGTTCAAATCATTTGTTCGAACTGTTTGGTATTTATGTTATAGATTGGGTTATCTAGATCTAGAACATAGAGTTCATTCATAAGTGGTGCATTACAATAGAACATGTCATTTAACATTATAGAACAACATTTGTCCTTTATGATAAACGAAAAGTTATTCTTGTCTAAACAAGATACTGAAATTATATTCTTAGTTAATGCAGGTTCATAAAAGCGCTCTTCTAGTTCTAAGATAAGCCAAATGGGCAAAGACAAGGAATATGTTCCAACAGCTATAGTAGCAACTTTTGCTCCATTGCCTACTCGTTGGTCCACTTCGCCCTTTGTCAATGATCTAGCTCTTTGAAGGCCCTGTACATTAGTACAAATGTAAGATGTACATCCGGTATCTAATACCCAAGAAGAAGAGATAGATAGATTGACTTCTATAACAAAAATAGCTGAGGCAGAAGTCTCACTTCTTTTCTTCTTTACTTCCTCCAGGTAATGTTTGCAGTTCCTTTTCCAATGTTCGGTCTCACCACAGTGGAAGCAGGTCCCTTCCTTAGGCACTTTGCCTTTGGCCTTGGATGTAGTAGAATTGGCCTTGCCTTTGGCTTGGGTCTTACCCTTGCCTTTAGGCTTCCATTTTCCTTTGCCCTTGTGTACCATCAGTACATTACTGGTCATGGTTTTCTTGAGATTGGGTTCAGCAGTTCTCAACATGCTGAGCATCTCAGGCAAAGGTTTGTCAATTTCATTCATGTTATAGTTCATGACAAATTGATGGTACCCTTCCGACAATGATTGCAGGATAAGGTCTATAGCCAATTCTTGGCCCAGTGGAAATCCTAGTCTTTCAAGGTTCTCGACATACGCAATCATCTTGAGTACGTGAGTTCCTACAGGAGATCCTTCTTGCATCTTGCATGCAAAAGGGCCTTAGACACCTCAAACCGCTCGTGCCTAGCTTGCCCTTGATATAGTTGCTTTAGATGCTCAACCATATCATGTGCATCCATGTTCTCATGTTGCTTTTGAAGATCATAGATCATGGTGGCAAACATAAGGCATGCTCATCAATTGCATCATCCTGATGCTTCTTGTAAGCATCCTTTTCAGCACGAGTGGTGGTAGCGACGGGTGCTTCAAGAAGAGGTTGCTCTAGGACGTACAATTTTCGTTCTTGTTCAAGGACTATCCTCAAGTTTCTGTACCAGTCCAGGAAATTAGCTCCGTTGAGCTTGTCCTTCTCAAGGACAGTTCGTAGAGAGAGAGTATTTGACGTGTTAGACGACATGGTGATCTACAACAATACAACATGCAGAAATAAGTATCATATCTAGATCATTTAATTAGGCCTTTAATTAAATGATGCTCCCACTAAATTGTAGAGCATTTTGTAGGGGCTAGTCATGGATGCAGGCAAACTCAATTTGCCCACACTACTAGCTCCAAGCCAAATAGCGACTACATTTTGTGGGGCAAGATCCAAATTACACTTCATTTTGAGTTAGCTTTGGCTAATCGCCCAAGACTTGGTATAATTATGTAGGTAACATTTTACCAATTACATCTTATGCAACTCTTGAAAAGGGTCAAGATCCACATTACATTTCATCTTGAGTTAGCTTTGTCTAATTGCCCTAGACTTAGTATAATTGTTGTCTTACCCAATTTTTCTAACTTTTGGGATATGCCTTTAAGTTTCTCAATCCAATTGAGGTAACTTAGTTAAGTCTCACCCAAAGTTCGATAGCGAAACATCACAATTGTCCTCTCGCACTCTACCAAGATAAAATGTATTGCTTTGCTTTGGAAAACCTAACAGCAAATGATCGAGGTAGTTTATGAGTACCAAACTTTGGTAGGCATATCGAGTTGACTTAATTAAAATAAATATCTAATCATGCATCACATACACACACATTGCATATATCAACATATAAGCATTAAAACATGACATGGTTATGGCCCGTATACTATGATTTTCTCAAGCTAATGAGAAGGTTGATGGTCAAACTAGGGATACCATATTCTCCAAGAGCATCCTTCGGTCATCATGTGCGGTTGGCATCCTTCTTGTAACTCCATCTTTCAATGGACACTCCACTTCCCCATTTCGTACATTACAATTTAGGGAAACTCAAGTTACATTCGAGTCTAAATCTATTTTACAATTAAGAAAATTAGAGACAAGGCATGACACGCAGGCTGTATTATGAATTACATTACAACATGCACACACACACACATACATCCAATCACATTGGGTCAAGGCCATAACCATGCACCATGTCAACAAACACATACAATAGATCTAGGATGTTGATTTTATTATGAGTGCAAAAATAAAAACCACCCCTAAAACAAAATTTATTTTGCTGACTCCCCGAGTGAGTCGCTGCCGTAGATTCATCAACATGAATCCGAGACCCTTATTGCTACGGTATGATCTTCGAACTCCCCCTTCCTGAGACAGTCTTGGGATTTCCTCACTCGGGATGACCCGAGCGTCTGTCTTCCAAGGCAACCTCGGGAAGCTTTGGCTTGGTGTTACCACAGGGGTCTGTCTTGCCGAGTGGGAGCCTGACTTCTATATCACATAGTTAAATGCAACTCATAACAAATCTTGTCCTACTTCTATATCACATATAAAAGTGCAAAAACTTTGTATGATCTTTCGTAAGTGGCTCTGATACCACTGTTGGGATCTCCCAGCACCAAAATATAAAAACGCATCGGAAATAAGATCCCTTGAGCGATCCATATGAATGAAAAACTCATACAAAGCTGATCTACATCTACTTCTAAAGAAGATATGCCTTTGGAGCGTGCCCTTCGCTTATCCTGCTCGTCCAAGATGCGTCAGATCTCTCACACGTTCAAGTGTCCGTGCCTCAATTCGTATCCACACAAACACGATCTCTCAACTCCGGGAAGAACTACCTTAATTGTGCTAGCAACTTGAGGTAGTTCGCAGAACACCAAAAACCCTACACTAGAGTTTCGGCCAAAGGGGTCAAGTGGAAGAAGAGAGGAAGGGAAGAAGGGAATGACAATCACCTCTCATTCAAAATCACTAGACTAGCATTTATATTCATCCCATGAATATGAAGCGTCTTTAGTCTCATTGACTTCCCTTAATTAAAGCCAATAAAGAGCACATCTTTCCATGTGACTCTTCACCTTCTCTTTATCCAATGAAGAGAGACCTTTCTCTTTCCTTCATTAAACAATTTAAAGAATTTCCCCATGCAATTTCGATCGGGCCTCTCGGGTTTCCCACCAGGTCTCCCAACCAAGTCTGTCGAGCAAGTCACCGAGCTCCTGACCCAGTCTATCGAGCTCAGACCCAGTCTGCCGAGCACCGAGCTCCCGACCCAGTCTGCTGAGCACCGAGCTCCCGACCCAGTCTGCCGAGCCTCGACCCAATCTGCCGAGCGTCGACTCGGGCTCCCGACCTAGTCTCCGGAGTTCCCAACTGAAGCTCCCGACAAAGTCCCTGAGCTCCTGACCCGAGCACTCGAGCACATCTCCCGATCGAATCTCCTGAGTTCCCAACTCGGGCTCCCGATCAGACTTCCCGATCAGATCTCCCGAGTTCTTTACTCAGCCTCCCAATTTGAACTCCTGATCGGGTCTCCCGAGTTCCTAACTCGGGCTCCTGATCAGATCTACCGAGTTCCCAACTCGAGCTCCTGATCGGAACTCCCGAGTTCCCAACTCGGGCTCCCGATCAAACTTCTCGAGCGGATCTCCCGAGTTTCCAACTCGGGCGGGCTCCCGATCAGACTTCCCGAAGCATCATGTCCTTAGTGTGTGACCCAATAGGTTCTTGCGACGTTGGCAATGCGCCTAAATACTTTAGACACATAAGCAATGAGCGGCATATAGCAATGCATCGTTGCTACCCAAGTAACAAGAAAAGTCGAGATCCGACTAAACCTCCATGACAATGATAACGTATGGCCTTGTCCTTCTATCCATGATATCTAAATTGACCAATGAGGCATAGACCGTGTCATCCTCAATCAATCTATATATTTCTTGATCCCCGAGTAGACTCACTTAAACAAATGATCTCAATATCTCATATTGAATCATTTAAGCATGACCATCATTTCAGTAGTCCTATTCGATCAAGGGGCCCACAGATATCACTCCCGTCATATGGGAGGGATTGATCTCATCTACATCACTCACATCCCTCCGCATAATTCATTATATACCAGTGATCGCCTTTATAGTCCACCCTGTTACGGGTGACGTTTGACGATACCAAAGTACATAACTCCTTATGTAGGGAACCGTAGTGACTTCAGGTCTAAGAACTATTCATACCAATAGTCACATGAGAATGTTGATGGCACTCATTTGACAATCTATGAAACTTTCTCATGGCTGGTCAATTCAATACACACTCTAATGTATACTCATGTGTCAACTTGACATCACATATGCATTACTTGTGAGCTCAAGTCATCAATTGACTTACATGCTAGTCTTCATGTATTAATATTGTCCCAGAATATTAATGCTTGACTAGGAATAATTTAGTGTAGTGTTCTCTACATTATTTCACTATTGATTCAACAAATCGATATAATGTAGATAAGAACCTACTACACAAGGACATTATTATACTTAGTTATTTGGCACAAAAATACAATAAGTATAATAAAGTGCCTTTAATAATAATAGAATATGATACAAAAAGTCCCTAGTCAATCATTTCATAATTGGCTCTAGGGCTCCTACTAACAAAGGGAAGAAACGTGTCTGGGTCCAATGTACTTAAAGGTCGAAATCGAGCTCCCCCGAGACCAACTTGGGTTGGCCGACGATCGAGACCAACTCGCGAGGGCCTCCGACCGAGACCATCTCGGGATGGCCTACGATTGAGACCAACTCGGGAGGGCCTACGACTGAGACCAACTTGGGATTGTTGGATCGAGAGAACCGATAGAGGGGGGGATATCGTAAATCGTTCGGATTTAGAGATAAAGAAATTGCACAGCGGAAATTAAAACACAACACACGAACACAGGTAGTTTTACTTGGTTCGGAGCCTAGGTCGTCTCCTACTCCAAGGCCCACGGTCGTTGACCGTTTACTTTGGCCAATTCTATATGAGGCGCAAAAACAGTTTATATAGATTGACTACAATAGTAGTATAGTAAACTGAAAGAAAACAGTTCTTCGTTACCGACGTTCGGTGTAGAAAATTTATCTCAGAGTAGAGGGACGTCGTCGCCACTTTCGTGTCGAGTTGAAAGGTTTCTGGGGCGAAGCGCAGGAGCAGAAGAACGTAACAGCGTTGGAAGAAGTTGTGTTGAAGCTTGGGGGGTTGAGGGCCTTTTATAGGGTTCTGAGGGCGCCTTGGAGCACGGGGGCGCCCTCCACGTGGCCTGTGATCCCCTCTTTTCGCGGTCAGCGAGTTATCCCTTCAAAGTCAGTATAATGCTTTGACGGGGGCGCCCGAGAAGCCGAGGGCGCCCGAGAAGCCGAGGGCACCCTTGCTGACCTGTTCAGCGGAAGTCTCGGCTGGATAATATTATCCTCTTCGCTGGCTCCAAGTGCGGGGCGCCCTGGTGGCTGGGGGCGCCCTGGGCGTTCGGGGTGCCCTGGGTGCTGGGGGCGCCCTGACTGCTGAGGGCGCCCCGGCCAGTATTCAGCCGAAGCTCCTTTTGCTTCATTTGTTTTGTGTTCACCTTGGGGGCGCCCAGGAGACTAAAGGCGCCCTACTCAGCTGCTGCCTCACTCCTTTGAGGCTCTCTGAGTTGCAGACACTCGTTCCTTTGGTCCTGCATCCAGGGTTAGTCTGAAAACTACATAAAGTAGTAAGTTGTTAGTTTTATACAGCCTTAGCTGTCTTGGTTCTGACTTTGGGTCTCCAAAATGGAACCCTAGGTCGAACCGACGCCTACTGTTCCCTCGACGGGGAACGCGTCCTCACCTACTCCTCTCGGGAGAATGTGCCTGATGCCAACCACTCCTCTGGTTGGACTTTTGCCTAGCGGTCCTTCGCCAAGTCTTGGATACCAAGCTGTCCTTCGCCTGGTGCCTAGCAGTCCTTCACTAGGGCTTTAGTACCCTGGCATTCCTTCACCAGTGCCTAGCAGTCCTTTACTAGGGCTTTGTGACCTGGCATTCCTTTGCCAGTGCCTAGCAGTCCTTCGCTAGGACTTTTTACCCTGGCATTCCTTCGCCAGTGCCTAGCAGTCCTTCGCTAGGACTTTTTACCCTGCTCACTAGAGTAGTATGTTAGATAACAAGTAAGACTTAACTTTTGAGCCCTGTTGCCATTATCAAAACTCAGGTTTGACTTGGGTGCTTTCTGCACCAACAGGGATGACCTACGACCGAGACCAACTCAGGAGGACATCCGATCAAAACCATCTCAGGAGGGCCTCCGACCGAGACCAACTCGGGATGGCCTACGACCGAGACCAACTCGGGAGGGCCTCTGACCGAGACCAACTCGGGATGGCCTATGACCGATACCAACTCAGGGGCCATACACCCGAGAACCCCTCGGCATGTTATAGCCCCGATCTCAAGACCGCCTCGAGAGAGTAGGTCTCTAAGCTCACCTAGGGGTGGTATGCTTCCGAGACCCTCTCGAGAGGACAAACACCATATGGTTGTCACGGGAGGGGATACCCCGAGAACCACTCAAGGGAGCGGAACCCGATGATCAATACGCCATATAGCCCGACCTCAAGTAACCGTTCCTCCTACTAGATCAGCATAGTCAGCAGATATTTATTCTTCATTATATGTGACAATTAAGGCCCTAATAATTGTTGCGGCCGTTACCTAAAATATATCCTGTAATCGACGAACTCGGAGCAAGGAGGAGAATGTGGAGACACGTCTGACCATGACCCTAGGTATATAAAGTGCTTCGCCGTACATGTAAGGGGGAGGCTCTCTGAACTCACATTCTCCTTCTTGATTTCCCTCCTGCAAGCGACCCGAAGTTCTAACTTGAACGTCGGAGTGGGCTCCGCCGAAAAATCTTTGGCGTATTCCTATTAACGCTCATGTTGATCTTGCAGGGTGTGATCTACTTCCCTTCATCATCATCCTTGTGGGTTGGACTTTGGTGGTTCGTCATCCACGTCGATTCCTTCTGGAACAAGTACCAACGTTGGTGTTGGTTTCTACAAATCAGTACCACCTTAAATGCAAGAGAGAGAAAAATCATAGTGCATGTAGAGAGAAGGATTAAAAATTTTGATTGTTTGCCCTGTCACCTTGCCAGATGGGGCGTTGCCTATAGTCACCCTTATAAGGGTGTTCAGGCTATCAAAATCCTAACAACGACATTTCCTCTTTTTAATTTTTTTTTGTTTATTTTTTTAAGCTTTCAGTTATGCCAATAAGATTTTGTTTTTATGGTTTACGTATTGCAGTATAATATTAAGCATAAAAAATTTTCAAATTGAAATAATATTTGAGGTTTGCATAGAGTTTGCATCGTAAGATTCTTAGGATAATAAAACTATATATATATATATATATATATATATATATATATATATATATATATATATATATATATATATATATATATATGGCCCGAGAAAAAGTAGGGGCATTTCACAGGAAAAAGGTAAAAAATTGTATGAAAAAGAAAAGACATGCAAAGGGGCATTTTTTTAGTTGCGCATATATATATATATATATATATATATATATATATATATATATATATATATATATATATAAAATTATGATTTAGGCTTTAATGTTTTGGCTAAAGAAAGTGTTTTTATTAAAAAAACAAATTAACACTAATGGGTCATTGATGGAAGAGTAGGGTAACAAAACTTCTTATATATATATATATCCTACGCGGCTCATCCCTATGCGCTTGGGCCTCCTGGATCGAATCCAGGCAACTCGATTCAATTGCTACTGTAGCATTTTTTTTGTTTGTTTTTTTTTTGCCTTTGGGTAGCCTTGTAAATGGCGGAAGGCGGTGATGGATTGGTCAGTGACTACCTACCTCCTTAGTCACCAAGGTGGTTAAATTCCTTTACTAATTTTATACATAATATTATAAATAATCATTATTCTTATAATATTTACTTTTAATAAAATTTATTAATTAAAATTTAATCTAAATATTTTTAATAAATAATATATATATATATATATATATATATATATAATATAGAAAAAAGATCTTGTGCAAACCCATCTCTGCACAACTATATTCACATGGTGCTCTTGGAGTCCAGGAGCCCCGAGCAAAGGACCATTCTATTTTTTTTTAATTTTTTTGGGTATATTTATGGTTTAAGAGTTGGAGAATTTAAGAGTTGGATTATAATGGGTTTAAGCCAATAAAAGTTTTTTTCTAAGGTTCAGGTTTCCCACTTGGGTTATAGTATTCCAAATAAAAATTTTTAAATAGTTATAGGGTATATTATATATATTTAAGGTTTACGATTTTATAATTTAGGGGTTGGATTATAGTGGATTTAAGCTAATAAAATTTTTCTTCTAGGGTTCAGTCATCCCTATTAGGTTATAGTGTTCAAAATAAAAAATTTAGATATTCTTAAATATATTTAGGATTTATATTTGAAAATTTTGATTTAAAAAAATTAAAAAATAGAAAATCGGGACACCTGGATGGCTTGATGTATCACACAGGAGCGGACGGTATGTCCCGCAGGCTACCTTCTCCCTATATATATATATATAATGAGATAATTTTATTAGACTTTAATTAACTTTATTTAAATTAACTCAAATCATAGCTAGTATTTGATTAAAATTATTAACATAATGTTATTTAATTAAACCCTAACTTACCCGTGTATCTTGTTTCGACTAAGAAACACATATAGACTTGTCTCACGGTCTGGGGCGATGCCTCTGGGCCCATCGTCAAGCTTTGACGAAGCATTCGGGATCGCACAACATGTATAGACTAATCACCAGGCTTAGGAGACGCGCCCATACTCGTCATCAAGCCTAGGTGAAGCGTTAGGAATCGTCGCATTGTGAAATGATGGTGGTGGCGGTGATGGTAGCGAAAGGGGATGAATTACTGCCTAAACGCCAAGGCGGGCATCATAAGGCGGTGCAGTCGATGCCTACCTCACGCCTAGGTGGGCGCCTTGACCTCCATTTAGAACACTATCTTAGTATTTAGGTGTTGGATTATAGTGTTCATGTAAAAAAATAACCATAAAAATGTTTAGATGCACATGGGATATATATATTTAAGGTGTCTAATAGTATTATTATTTATTTATTTATTTTACACAGGAGTTAAGCTAATTAGATTTTACCTATGGGATTTAAAGATTGGGTTATAATAATCAATCTAAAAAAATTTAAATGCTCATGAAGTGTATTATATGTATATAAAATTTAAGATTTAAGAAAATATTAATTTTTAAAAATAAAAATTGAATCCATGCGCCTGGATAAAATCCATAGTGCAGACTGGCTGTAACGACCCGGAAAATTTTCTCAATATTTTCTTTAAAATATTGATCATGTCTAGATAAATTTTCGAGGAACATAGAGATACTAGTGGGAACCTTAGCATGATTAGCCATGATTTTCGATATGGAATAAGGAGCTAAGTACTAATGGGCCTTCCATGGGTTTTTCTAGTACCATGGTTATTAGTGGATTTTAGGTAAAATTTAATATAAATAGAAATGGGTTTAAATTAGGAATATTAGCATGACTATTGGTAGGCCTTAGGGGCCATTGCCGAAATTAAGAATATATATATATATATATATATATATATATATATATATAAAGTGCATGCACCAAGGATTGAACCTTAGACCTAGTGTAACACCATGCAGTAACACCATGCATGTACTAACCAATTCACCTAGCAAGGGAGTGCTAGTAGAGAATGAAGTGGATTTTGGTTAAGGCTTAGGGAAGTGAAGAGTCATCAAGAGAAGAGGCTCCATGACCCTTCACTTGCCCCTTCCATGAAGTATATAAGAGAGGGAAAGGGAAGAGACAACTTAACACTTAAGTTATTTGCCTTTTCTTCCACCAAAACTTCTCCTCTCCTTCTCCTTCCTTCTTCTAGCCGAACCCCATAAGGAGGTTTCTCCCTTAGAAAAGCTTCACAAGAAGGCTTCCTCTTCAAGATCTAAGGGTTTCCTACAAGGCTACAAGGGCTAGAGGTAGTCTAAGGTCAAGGAGGTTTTCTTTTGGTTTCTCTACTCAAGGTGATAATCAAGATAAACCAATGTAAGACTCCATCACCAGTGGTATAATGGTTTTCCTTTGATGTTTATCATGATTTAAGTTTTTGTTTAAGATTTAAGTTGAGGAATCCATGAAGGTTGACTTCTAGGGTTTCGGCCACCACCATGACTCCATGGCTAGGATTAGTTTTAACTCTCTAATGATGTTTCTTATGTTTCTCATGATGCAAGGGATGTTAATGGTGATTCATGTAAATTTTTACATGCCTTATGATCCTTGTAAGTTTCGGCCAAGACATGTTATAGGACAAGGAGTTAGGGTTGACTCCAAGCAAGGGTTCTAGTGACTTCCTATGGTATTATATGTAATGTATGGGATGTAAATTGGGAATTGTATGAATTTTTCCATGTGCTTGTGACCCTCTAGGGTTTCGGCCAAGGTCATGATGTAGGGCTAGGACTTAGGGTTAAATCCAATCAAAGGTTCGAATGGTTTTCTATGGCATGGTATGTATTGTATTGGATGTTAATCATGACCTATGTGAATTTTCCATGGACTCATGGTCCTTTAGGGTTTCGGCCAAGACCCTAATCTAGGGTTTGGATTGGGTTAAGGTCTCAAGGATACTTGTTTATAGGTTACTATGATGTAAGTATATGGTTAAGCATGATGTGAGGATCTTTGTGTTGCTAGAACCCTAGCTTTATGTGTTATGTATCATGACATTGTATGTTTAGGTTCTATGTTATATTTTACTCATGAATGTTTAGACTATAAACCATGAACATATGTAATTGATGTAGGGGTATGTTAAATAGAATAATGCATGTAGGATGTTAAATGCCTATAATAGATATATGTGTATGAAGGTCTATGCATGTTCTATGATGAATGCCATGAACCTAAGTAGTATGCATCATGTTCATATGTATCATACCCATGCATGCTCTATGATGGATACTAGGATTATGTATGCTAGATGAAATGTACCATGTATGAAATGCATGTTTATCTCATGTACCATAATTATGCAAGCTTTATGAACCAAGATAATGTTAATGTCTGGAGATATGATTATGTATGTATGTGATGTTTTATGAATAAAGAAGATGAATGAAGATGATGTTTATGACTTAAGTACGAATGATAAGTATGAATGATAAGTATGAATGATGAAGGCATAATGATGTTATGAATTAAGTATGAATGAGGAAATGCCAAGCATGTTTATGTCATGCTTCATGTAACAAGGTTATGTTTATGTCCTAAGATATGTTAAGTATGTCTATGAATGATGAAGCACGCAAAGTTATTTTACTTTATGAATGGGCTTGTACCGGACCTAAGTAAGGTCCATGGTTCTGGACTACCGATGATGCTGTCCACGGTTCTGGACTACCGAAGCTGTCCACGGTTCTGGGACTACCGTAGCTGTCCAACAGGGATGGACACCTTAAGAACGCCTCGGTTTTTGGAACTACCATAGCTGTTCCTACCCTAGTAGGTCGAGACTAGCTACCTGGTATTTACTTAGGGATGCGCGCATATGATGTTATGTATGTGGTACAAGCCGGGTACCCCAATGATGTTATGATTATGTTTAAGTATTTATAAGTATGATTTTCAAATAAGCATCCTTATGTATATGCATTTGACTCATGCATCCATTCATGTTATATATTTATGTTAAGAATATGCTTATTATATACTTATGATTTATGCTAAGAATATGCTTATGAATTGTGTTAAGAAGGTGCTTATGTTCATGTTAAGAATTATGCCATGATAAGTATATTTATGCTTATGTTCATGTTAAGAATTATGCCATGATAAGTATGTTTATGCTTATGTTCATGTTAAGAATTATGTCATGATAAGTATGTTTATGCTTATGTTCATGTTAAGAATTATGCCATGATAAGTATGTTTATGCTTATGTTCATGTTAAGATTTATGCCATGGTAAGTATGTTTTATGCTTATGTTCTATGTTAAGAATCATATCCTGTTAAATGTTCATATGATTATGCTTTATGTGACGTATGGATTTTAGTGAGTAGGAAAGGGTTTTACTAAGCCTGTGCGCTTATAGTCTTATTTTCTTATACCGCAGATCAAGCAAGAGGGTACTAAGGGAAGCAGCAAGAGGGACAAGAGCGTGTGTGTGGCAGTGACATGGCAAAGGATTCTTCTATTTATACTGATTGCATGTCTTGTGTTTTGAAACGCCTCATTAGGTTCTATGCTATACCTATGATAGTTATGCCTAAAGGATAACTTACTCTTATGATGCTAATGGATAAGTGACTTGCTACTTATGATGATTATGGATAAGTTATGGAATTGTTAGATCATGATGCTATGTATGCGATTAATATGCTAAGTTACAATGTCACCATGTTCATGAATGATAGTTAAGGTATGCATACATGATTCAAGTATTAGTTGCGTGGCTAAGCGCATGTGTAATAAGTTGAAAAGAAAAAAATCATTCCGCTGCATTAGTATGTACACATGCCTATGTATGTTAGCGTAATGCCGCCCTCTCGCCACACCGTATGGTGGGGAAAAAAAAAGGGCGGGCGTTACACGGGCACTGACAAGAAAGCGCACAGGATATATATATATATATATATATATATATATATATATATATATATATATATATATATATATATATATATTGATGGGGTTAAGCACACCGTGACTAACATGTGGATTGAAGAAGCTATATGGCAAGATGTATCTAGTCTGAATGACTCTCTTTCCGGAACTCCCGAGACCCTCTCGGGAAGGGGATCCCGCGAGATCCCCCTTGGGTAGACACACCCCGGAGATCAAATCGTAAGACGCACTCCCGTGATCACCTCGGGAAGTTAGGCCCCCCGAGACCACTCGAGAAGGTAAAATGCCCAGGACCCCCAGGGACAGAAAACCCCGAGATCACCTCGGCGAAGCGGAGCCCAAGAAGCATTCGGTCTCAAGTAACGGTCCCCCCTTCTTCGGATCTACGGATAATCATCACCAATTATTGCGGGGTAATCATGACCATAATTATCGCAACAGTCCAAACCTAATGACTGCGTGTCCGTTGCAAAGGTGATCCCGTAACTGACAATTAGGGGGGCGAGGTAGCGAAGATCATGGAGACTCGTGGGATGACCACCTCAGATATAAAAGGTACTCCATGCCCTCTGGTAAAAGGGTTATGCACTCTCTACTTCATGCATACTTTCTTGGTTTCCTTTCATCTCCTAGATCGAGGCATTGACGTGTGCGTCGGAGTGGGCTCCGCCGGAGAACCTCTGGCATGTTCCCCTTGTTAGTGATATGAGAGAAGTGTCCTAAGGCAATCGCCTTATGATTGTAATCATTTATTTTAATAAATGAATATTCACTATTTGAGTATACATGTTTGTGTATTTGATTGAGATCTTAAACTCATTTGCTAAATGTCCACAATATAATTCACAGAATGAGAGAATTTGTGATGAATTCACAACTAGTGATTAACTCTACATGTGCAATTGTGAAGTATTGAAATTGTCCAAAGTCGATGAATTGATAAATACGGACACTATCAGTTCTGTTGAGACTAGCATGAGTTATTCTCTAATCAGTTGATTCTCACTGGCTGGTGACATTGAGATGTCCGGAGATAAATATGAAGACTTACGGTGTAAGTGCGATGTTCCTTTGACTTACGGTGTTCAAGTCATCTTGGTCATGGAGACTTATACTATGACATCTTAAGCAAGAATCTCCAACGAGGTGTGGACCTAGGATGATTGGGTATAAGCCGAAGTGCCCGAAGATGTTTGAACAGCCTACAAAGGATTCACCACAACTTGCGAGGAGATGTATACCCGAGGCCTATCATCGGATTGTTACTCGAAGCCTCTGGCTAGAGCATGACATGTTCAGAGTATGAATCTCTTAAATACATGAGAGTAATTAGAATCCGTAGGACGAGAAAACGTTACTTGGGCTAGGTGTGACGTAGTTAGCCTAGTGGGGGCTGACACACATAGACCGTGTCCTGAACCAAGTGGGTATAAGATGGTGAAGGGAATGGGGCACGATTCATTATAGCTGCTGAAGGGTTTCAGAATTGTTTCTGAGGTCAACCGTTGATCTTTCGATTAACTGGGGATCATGATGTACTACTAGGTGCCACTCATGATCGTTCTATAATTGATTAATTATAGACGACGAACATAAATAGAAAGAATATTTAGTCACACGCACTATGAGTAATCCGAGGGATTTAAAATGAGTTGAAAATAGGATTTTCCAATCAAGAGAGATTAAGTTTGGTTGAGCCAAACGATAAGTCGAATCTGGATTTTTCAGAGACGCATCAGAAGCATAAAATGGCTAAGTCTTTTGAAGACTTAATAGATGAATTAAATAAGTTTAATTCATTGGGGCTTGGATTGGATTGGTCGGCCAAAGAGGGGCTCCATCCTCTTTGCATGGCCAGCCACAACAAAGGGAGAGAACCAAGTTTTTGATTTAATTTATAAAATAAACCAAGTGTGGTTTATTTTATAAAATTATGGATGATATAAATTTTTATATAATAAACCAAGGTTTGGTTTATTTTTAATGGAAATTAATATGAACCATGGATTGGTTTATTTTATAAAATCAATCATGGATTGATTTACCATGATAAGGAAATTTATTCCATAGGAGAGAAGATTTTTCTAATTAATTAAAATATGATTTTAACCATGATATAAAATCAAACTTGGCATGATGGAATAAGTTATTCCATATTTGAGAGGCTTGATGGTTGAGAGGCAAAAGGACCCAAGGCAAGGCTTGGGGGAAAATCATAGGGATGAAGGTATAGGCTCTTTCCCTCTCTTTCTCTCCTTCTCTTCTCCCCTTCTTGTAGTGCGCCAACCAGCCCCAAGAAGGAGCACCAACCAGCCATCCTTTTGTGGTTAGTCTTCCGACTTCTCTCTTGGTTTTTCTCGTCACGTTCTTCGAGAATCTAGTAGTTCTCAAGAACACGAAACTCGTGGCTTTGCGAAGTCATCCCGAAGATACTCGGCGTGGACACGAATAGAGGTGGAGCTTCCAAGGGACGCTTACGGTTGGATCTCGTCCCTTCCTTCAAGTTACGTGAGGTAATATGTAAGTTAGTTTACGTTTCAGCAAAAATTTTAAATATATGATCATGTCTACACAAGATAAAATTGCATGCTTAGATATGTGATTAAATGATTTAGAGAAATTATTTATGGTAAACCTTCCGCTGCACGTAATTAATTTTAAAATAACGAACCCGCATCAATGTCAACATGCACCCGGACCCAACAGTGGTATCAGAGCCGAGGTTTGTGTTCGACATAATCATATAATTGTTTTGCGGAATGTTTTATCATGATCTAATTTTTTGAAAAATTTTCAATTATGGAAATTTTCCAATTATGGTAAATTTTTGACTTAGGAATTTCAAAGTTTGGAAATCCTCATGAAATTTCACAAACTTTTGAAATATCTCTATTTCTGAAATTTTATGATAATTGTGAAAACATTCCATTTTTGGAAACTTTCCAATTTTGAAAATTTTCTATTTCATAAATTTTCAAATTTTGGAAAAACAAAAGTTTTCTTTATACCAGAAACTTACAATTATTCTGAAAACCTTTTATTTTTGGAAACTTTCCATTTATGGAAAGCTCACAATTTTCGGCATTTTCTTTCAAGAAAGTCTAGACAAATTATAGGAATATTAATTGGCATTTAAATTTATAATTAGAAAATAAATTATTTTTAAAATTTTTTATTTTGGATTTAGCCTCGGGGAGCCGTCTAATTTAAAGTTAGTTGTTATAATTAAATTTCCTAAATTGAATTTAAATTGTCAAATTTTTAATTTGGATTGAGTCTTGGGCAGCCATCCAAATTAAGTTATTGATATTAATTTTTCATAAATAAAATATGTGATCAAATCTTGGAAATTTTTGAGGTGATTCTCAAACGATAATTTACTTATTTGATTTATGAGGTGATGCTCTTACATATTATTATATCCAAAATTAATTAGGAAAATTGTTTCCTATAGAGTATATTTTCTTAAATAAGATTTTCATGAAAATAATATGTGGTTGAATTAAGGGAATCTGTCTCTTAATTTAATAAGATTTGATTTAGAAAATCAAAGTCTTAAAGATATTATTTCCAAAATTGATTATGATAATTCAGGAAATTATTTCCCAAAATAATTCCTTGAATAAAGTATGAAATTAGAATTAGGAAATCCGGTTCCTAATTCAATTAATGAGACTTGATAAATTAAATCACATACATACTTTATTAAGGAAATCGTTAGAACATGACATAATTATATGTCATGAATGTGCATAAAAGAAAAGGATAAGACCCAGAACCCCTTACAAAATATTAAGGCCAACACCTTCCATTAATATGGTTAGAACCAGAGTTTTGTTTCTCGTTTGGGTTGATGGACACATCCATGCCCGGCTTGAACCTCAACATGTTCAAATCATGAAATTAGTTTATGATTAATATAGTTGGAGTCAGAGGTCAATCCTTAGTTTTGGTTGTTGGACACATCCAAGCCTGACTAAACGGTTGAATGAGCTTCAACCATATTAAAACTATTTCTTGATTAATGGGTCAACCTTAAGCTTGGAGCATCGATTTGTTGTGCCACAGCCAAGGTCGATGTAAAGAGAGGTGCAGTTGGGTGCTATGTATATTGTTGCATACTTGTTAATGAGTTAACAACCCAATGATTTATGCAAACATTCAATTAGTTGATAGCATAATGTGATAGTTACATATGTATAATATGTAATCGGTATAATTACCTACCTTCATTGCTGTAACGCCCGCCCTTAATCCCCTAGGGATTCAGCGGCGCTACTTTAACTTTCGTACATTACAACTACACACATGCATTCATATTATTTTTTTTTCAATCTAATCTATGCATGGGCATATTTATCATTAAAGCATGCAAGGTTCATGTAGCGGAAGCATAATTATTATTATTATTTTTATTTAATCTAGCATGGACATCAAGTATTCATCTTCAAACATAGCATGTATATAAAAAGAGCATAACATGGGTTTAATATGACAAGTTCCAAAACTCGAAGCAACTATGAGCAAGATCCTTTTTATCCACCAGCACTATCACACACACACTTGCCCTTCTCCCGCAGCCTCCATAGTTTAGCGTCCTTTATCTGTAGCATAAGGGAAAACACTAAACGATAAGCAATAGCTTAGTAAGACCCTGTCCTACTCACAAAATCGGATATCATGAAAAGGTAATAGAATATATCACATTCAAGCATGGTAAGCATTTAAGCATGTTAAACATCTAAGCATGTTAACTTCATAGGAAGGATCTTTTGAAAACATATAAACATAATACTTGAACATAGCATAATCATTAGGGCCCGGCTTGTACTTCATGTTTTGCGCGCGCCCCTGAATAGGAACGAGGTAGCTAATCCCGAACCACTAGGGTTTACTAGGCCTTCTCAAAAGCCCTTCAGCCTAGTATCATAATCATTTGACTCGCTTTAAGAGTCTATAGTACAAGCCATTACAAAATAAAATAGTTATCATGTTCTTCATTTTCATAAAGTATGCTCTTAGTCCCAACCTTCTAGGGAAGCATTCTTTAGGCCCTAAGCCTTCTTCGTCCATGCCCTATAGGGCTCATTTTTATACATATGTATACATTCATAATCTTAATAACTAGCATACTATAAAGCATGCATTTCATGGGAGCAACCAAGGCTAGGGTCCAAGAGTTCTCTCTTGGCCGAAAGTTGTAATTTGGCTAGCATGCATTCCAATCAACATATCAAGAATCACACAAGCATGTCATTTCCTACACAAGATCATTATCATGCATGATATTTATTAATCCAATCCCAAGTATAGGGCCCTTTGGCCGAAAGTTAAGGGTGGAGGTAGCTTAGGTTTTTCACCTCAAACATCCCATACAAGTATCATATATATATATACATCATGTATCATACTAAGCATAGCATACATCATGGGGTAATCAACCTTCATAAACCTAATGTTCCATGCTTTGGCCGAATATCACATGCTAGGGAAAAATTAAGTTTTCCAATCAAACATTCCATTTAAACATCACTTGCATATACATATCATCATCCCAAACATAAGCATATCTCATAGGGAAGTTTATCCTTTACAAACCCTAACTTTAGGGTGTTGGCCGAATGGTGTAGGGTAGGGGGGATTAGGGTTTTTGGAAATCAAACCTTCACACAAACATTTACACAAACACCTCACATACATATCATGCAACATTATTAAACATGGATTTCATCATAGGTTAATCATGCACCCTAAACCCTAATTCTTCTAGGGTTGGCCGAAAGTGTAGGGTAGGGGGATTTAGGGTTTTTGAAATCAAACATTCACACAATCATTTATACAAACACCTTATCTACACTATCATGTCATACACTAACATAAGATACATCATAGAGTAATTCAGCCCTTGAATCCCTAATTTTTCCATGTCTTGGCCGAAACTTGTAGGGGGTGCAAACCCTAATTTTTGTTATCACAACTTGAAGGAAATCAACATATAGGTATACCCTACGTTCCAAGGGGTCTTCTCATGTATCAAAAAGTAACCAAGGCTTTCCCTTAAGGGGTGGCCGAAACTTACCTAGGGCAAATCCCCATTTTCACAAACTATAAGAAGAAGGAAATCATACACAGCAATTATGCTACAGGTGAGGGGCACTTACTTCTTTCGCTAAATATCTTTAAGGTATACCCTAAGTTCGGAGGGGATGTGCTTGTCCTTGCTCTTGAGGTCCTTGACTTCTTCTTGCCTTGCAAGAGATTCAAACCTTCAATGGGGTCTTGGGAGTGTCCCTTGGGATGAGGCCCTTCCCTTGGATTTTCAAAAATCTCAAGGAGGAAGAGGAGTTTGAATTTCAAAAATTGAAGAGGGAGAAGGGAGTTAGGATTTCGAAAACTTGAAGAGGGAGAGTGAGTGAGGGGTTTGCAACAATGATGGTTAGCTCCTTAGCATTCCCTCTTATTTATACTAAGGGAAGAGGCAAGGTGCCTCTTCTCTAAGTGTCTCTTCACTAAGGGGTTTCTCATCAAGAGTCTCTTCCTTTACCCTTTCACATTCCCTAACCCTTAACAAGAATTTCCCTTCCTTTCTCTCAAAAATCCCCTGCTAGGTGAATTGGTTACTTTGTTGCTTTTCAAGGCTTTGCTTACTAAGAGTTCCAAGGTTCGATTCTCGGCAAGAGCATATTTTTGCTCCTCATCGGTTTTCACTTTTGGAAAGCCCATTAGCCCAATTTACTCTCATATTCTCAAATCACATATTATGAAATCACATATTCCAATTCATACAATCACATATTCTAATAAATGCAAATTACATATTCCTATTTATGCAATCACATATTCGAGTTTATGCAATTAAATATTCTAATTTATGCAATCACATATTCTAATTTATGCAATCACATATTCTAATTTATGCAATTACATATTCTAATTCTTTCTAATGAAATCACATATCATTTAATCATGACATCACAAAAATGTAATTCTATTCATTCATGAAATAAATGTCATACCATCTGATAACCTATATCGACATTTTTGTGCCCTAATGAAAATCGAAAGCAAGCCCAAAATTTGGGGCGTTACAATAGCTAAGAATAACTTGATGGACTCTAGCCATGGTTGTTCTTATCTATGGTCGGATATCAACCTATTTGGAGATGTTCCTACGATCTCCCGAATTGATAAAAAGGGTTATTCAATTCGAAAAATAAATAGGATTTAATTAATGTATATTGATGCATTCTTTATCATTCTCATCACATAACCTCAATTTGTATTTCTAGGATAATCACCTGATCATGTCTTCTCTAAATTTGCGTTCCATTTTGGACACCAATAAGATGACTGGGCCAAACTTCATGGACTGGCTTCGAAACCTGAGGATAGTCCTCAAGGCAGAAAAGCTTGCTTATGTCCTTGAAGAACAACTTCCCAACCATCCTCCTGAAGATGCAACTCCAGACCAGTTAGTGGCCTATCAGAAACATGTGGCCGATTCTGAACTTGCGAGTTGCATCATACTGGCCGCTATGGTACCTGAGCTACAAAAGCAGCATAAGCATATGGATGTTCATACCATCGTCTTCCATCTTCATGAGCTGTTTGACGAGCAGGCGAGATCTGAAAGGTTTGAGGTCTCCAGACTCCTCTTCACCTCTAAGATGCAGGAAGACACTTCTGTTTCACAGCTTGTGTTGATGATGTTGGGGTACATTAAGCAACAAGGAACACTCTGTTAGTGAGAGCCCTAGAGCCAATCATATGATCATTACTTTTTGGACTCATTGTATCATATTCTTGAATATATATTTCTTATATATAAAGGCATTTCTTATGGTTATTGTGCTTATGTGTATTGGTGTCAAATAACTGTAGCGACCCGCCTTCTCTACCTTAGACGAACCGTTACTTGTCTACTTCTTGACTCTAATGCAACGACTAAAATTGCGGAACTTTCTTAAACTTTTTTTTTGTATTTAAATCTATCTAAGAATGATATTCTAACTTTAATAGTCATGCATTTAAACTCATCACACAAGGTGCTATAATATTACTAGAGCATTATGGAATATGGATGCAACTTTTCTAAGCATATTTAAAGCAATAAAACTTAATTCGAAACTAACCACATCTTGGCACATGCAATAATATTTCTAGAACTTCATAGAATGTAAATCTTACTTTTCTACCGAATTTACAAGCATTTTAAGTACAATTAGGACCTAGTCCAAAAGGGAATAATAATAAGCTCAAGAATAAGTCTAAAACGTAATGTATCCACATGTTAAACTACTCATGCCCTTGCTCATCTAGTGCATTCACAAAAGTATGCATACTAATTGAAATGACATGGAATCTTCATTCTACAAAATTGAGCATGTAAAACTATCCGAAGCATGAATGTTTAATAAACTCCATAACACAATAACTTGGAATTTGGAAATCTTAAACATGCATTTCAAATAAGCTAAACTGTCTCATCCCAAGGATCTCTCCAAGGTCAGCCACCACACACACGTCACTCAGCACCGCCTCGTCGCCTTCCTTCAGAATTGCTTGTCTTTACCTTTATCTGCAGTAAGAGGAAATGCAACTAATAAGCACAAAGTTTAGCAAGTACTATCTAGCTCACAAAATCTCGAAATGTGCAAGCATGCTTTTTAAACAATGTGAAATCACATGAGATACTTTTATACTTAAAAGGAACACTAAAACATGTATAACTCAAAACATGCATACTCAAGCATTAATACATCTTAGCTCATTTTTTCTTGGCTTAGCTTGAAACTTTAGCAATTCTTTAATTTTAAATCTTTCTTTAACTTTTAGAAAATTTCCTTAAATTTTAGAAAAACATTGCTAAAGCATATACTTGAAAATAATAACTCACTTGGATCCACTTAAGACGTAAGTACCATCTTATGCGCGTTCCCTAAAAGGTTGGGGTAGCGAGCAGCCAATCCTAATAGAGCAGACCTTGGTCTACCAGGGCCAAGACCTTGGAATTGGACACCTGGATTTCTTTAACGACGCCCTTGGACGCCGGGTACTGGCCTTAGAAAATAAAATACTTATTTTTTCTTATCTTGAATGCCTTGGCATTTTAACGAGCACCTTGTGTGCCCAAATCCCTAAGTCTTGACTTTTGGGGATTTCTTAAGGCCTTGGCCTTTTCTTTTCATATCTTTATCTTCTCTTTTCTTTTCTCATAACTTTTCTTAACCCCTAACCTCATATAGGGTACTTAATCAAACTTATACAAGCATGGATTAAACTAGAGTTACATGCAAAATTATAAACAAAAGGAAATTTTGCATTTTTAACTTTCTAACGGGAAAAACTTGCGGAAAACCGCCTCTTACTACAGGTGAGCAGTACTTACCTCCTGCGCTAGGTTTTCCTTACGAATAAAATCTGAAATTCCCGAGGAAACGTCGAATTTCGACGTTCTTCTTGCTCCTTGGCGTTCTCCTCGCGTCTACGAGAGTTCTCGTAGAGAATAGGGCCTCTTGAGACCTTCCCTTGGCTTCTCCTTTGTCTTGGGCGAGAGAGAGGGCGAGAGGAAGAAAAAAATCGCGAGAGGGAGTCGGCGGAGAGAGGATGTGAGGGAAAGAATGAATAAAAAAAGCCCTAAGTTTTCCTTTTATACTTATGGAAAAAAATTTAACTAATTCTACCTTATCTATTGTTTCCGCTAATCTATTTCAACAAAAGCAAGGTAGCCCACTTGGTCCGCCCCTCCTCCTCTCACGTCGTAGGTTCAGGGATCAAATCCCTCCTATGTGTTTTTCTCTTTTTACCCGTTTTTGCCACTTTCGTTTACGGAAAAATTCTATAAAAATATCCATAAATTTGGAATAAATTCTAAGATATTTTTAAAATTAGTTTCGAGAATTTTCGGGCGTTACAATCCCCCATACCCAGAACGGACTCGGAAAATTCTATAAAAATATTCTAAAAATTCCTAAAAATATCTAGAATATTTCTAAAATATTTTTAACTAATTTCAAGGACTTTAAGGACTTAAAATGAAAATTTTGGGGTGTTACAATCCCCCATACCTTATGAAAAGTTCGTCCTCGAACTTAGAATAATTCTGGATATCTTTCTCTCATGCTGTCCTCACGTTCCCAAGTAGCCTCCTCATGCTTTTGACTTTGCCAGATGACCTTCACTAGTGGCACCTCTTTGTTTCTTAATCTTTTAACTGCTTTGTCCACTATCTGTGTCGGTCTGCTCTCATAGCTAAGATCTTCTTGGATCTGCACTGACTGAGGCTGAATCACTTGATTGGGATCGTGGAATACACTTCTTTAG
>JAGFNQ010009548.1:0-26663 GCA_024364735.1 Boesenbergia rotunda
TGGATTTGGAGTCATCCTTATCTGTCTGGAAACTGGCATCTGTATACCCACGTATTACCATATCTCCTTCTCCATATATTAGGAACACATCCTTAGTTCTTCTTAAGTACTTAAGGATTGTCTTGACAACCGCCCAATGATCCATTCCTGGATCCGACTGGTATCTGCTGGTGACGCTCAGGGCATACGATACATCGGGCCTAGTACACAACATAGCATACATGATAGATCCTATCGCGGATGCATAAGGAATCTTATTCATGCAAATCCTCTCGTCTTCTGTGCGTAGACACATAGACTTTGAAAGGTTGATCCCATGCCTGATGGGAAGGTATCCTTTCTTGGATTCCGACATGCTAAACCTTTTTAGCACTCGGTCTATATATGTAGACTGCGAAAGACCAAGCAACCGTTTTGATCTATCTCTATAGATTCTAATCCCAAGGATATAGGTTGCTTCTCCCAGGTCTTTCATGGAGAAAGTTTTGGACAACCAAATTTTAACTGTTTGTAAGACTGATATATCGTTTCCTATAAGTAAGATGTCATCGACGTATAATACTAGGAATACGACTGCACTCCCACTAACCTTCTTGTACACACAAGGTTCGTCAGGATTTTGTGAGAAATCAAACTCTTTGATTGTCTCATCAAAATGGATGTTCCAGCTCCTGGATGTTTGCTTCAGTCCATATATGGATCGTCGAAGCTTGCATACTTTGGTTTTATCAACCGATGTCAAACCTTCAGGTTGTATCATGTATACATCCTCAAGCAGGTTTCCATTAAGGAAAGTTATTTTCACATCCATTTGCCATATCTCATAATCATAATGAGCTGCTATGGCTAGGAGCATCCGAATGGATTTAAGCATAGCTACTGGCGAATAGGTTTCGTCATAATCAATTCCTTGTTTTTGACGATATCCTTTTGCCACTAATCTAGCTTTAAAGGTAACAACATTACCTTCCATGTCGGTTTTCTTCTTGAAAACCCACTTGCACTCTATGGGCTTAATCCCTTCAGGTGGGTTAACCAAGTCCCATATTTGATTTTTGTACATGGAATCCATTTCCGAATTCATGGCTTCAAGCCATTTGTCCCTTTCTGAATTTTTCAGAACATCTTCATAACTGATAGGTTCGTCATCGCTTATGAGTAACACGTCATTCGATTCACTTATGAGAAATCCGTATCTCTCTGGAATATTGCGTGTCCTATCAGACCTACGAAGAGGTGGTGTTGTTTTAGGTTCAACTGATAGCTCATCATTATGAGGTATTGGTTGTGGGTCTAGATTAGGTGTCTCTGTAATGTCTATTGGAGTTTCTTGAACTTCATCAAGTTCAATGCCACTCCCACTGTTTTCTTGTAAAAGAAATTCTTTTTCCAGAAATACAGCATGCCTTGAAACAAACACCTTTTGTTCCAAGGGATGATAGAATTGGTATCCCTTCGTTTCCTTAGGGTATTCAATAAATAGACATTTATCAGACTTAGCATCCAATTTGTCTGATACAGTCCGCTTCACATAAGCAGGATAACCCCATATCTTAAGATGAGTTAAGTGGGGTTTCTTACTATTCCATATCTCATATGGAGTAGTAGAGACTACCTTGGTCGGGACTCTGTTTAGCAAGTAAACAGCTGTCTTTAGTGCATAGACCCAAAAGGATTTTGGAAGAGTTGCATGATTCATCATAGACCTATCCATGTCCATCAAGGTTCGGTTGCGCCTCTCAGATACACCATTATGCTGTGGTGTATATGGCGGAGTCCATTGGGACAATATCCCATTGTCCCTAAGATAATCTTGAAACTCTTGACTTAAGTATTCACCACCCTGATCGGATCGAAGTATCTTAATACTTTTGCCAAGCTGTTTCTCTACTTCATTTCTGAACTCTTTGAATTTCTCAAAAGCTTAAGATTTGTGTTTCATCAAGAACACATACCCGAATCGTGAGTGATCATCGATAAAGGTGATGAAGTAGCTATAGCCTCCTTGTGCAAGAGTTGACATTGGTCCACATACATCAGTATGTATTAGACCAAGCAATTCTCCCACTGGATTACCTTTTCCAGAAAAGGGTATTTTGGTCATCTTGCCTTTTAAGCATGATTCGCATGTATCAAATGAACCGGGTTCAAATGATTCTAAAATTCCACATCGGTGTAATTTGGTCATGCGTTTCTTACTTACATGGCCAAGACGGCAATGCCAAGTGTAGGAGTCTATTCGATTATCTATTCGAGCACGTTTGTTGCTAACTTCGATATTGAAAACGTCACTGGATAAATCTAATGTGTAGATACCATTGCACAAAGTTCCATTCCCATAAAGAACGCCATTTAAAGTTATGTAACAACAATTGTTACTAAAAGTTAAATGATAACCCTTTTCATTCAAACATGAAATAGATACAATGTTCTTTATTAACGAAGGAACAAAATAACAATTATCCAATTCTAAGACACGTCCAGTGGGGAGCTTCAGCAAATATGTTCCGATGGCAACAGCAACAATCTTTGCTCCATTTCCAACTCGCAAATTCGCTTCTCCTTTGACGAGTCTACTTCTATTCCTTAGCCCCTGTATGTCATTACATATATGTGAGCTATACCCAGTATCAAGTACCCAGGTATTTGAGGAAATAGAGTGACATTCAATAATAAAGATTCCTGAAGAGGATGGGGCATCGGATGCCTTATTCTTCAAGGAATCAAGATAAACCTTGCAGTTTCTTCGCCAGTGACCCTCCTTGCCACAATGATGGCAAGTGCCTTTTGGTTTATCTTCAGTCTTTTTTGCCTTTTTCTTCTTTCCCTTATTCTGTTCTTTGGACTTCCTCTTAGAACCTTTCTTCGAGGAACCAACTAACAGTACCGTCTTTTGATCTGGCTTTATAGAAGGCTCTACAGTCTTCAGCAGGTTGAGCAACTCGGGAATGGTGGTCTCTAGTTTGTTCATCCGATAGTTCATCACAAATTATGAATAACTTTTGGGCAAACAATTCAGAATTAAATCGATACTTAGTTCATGATCCATTGCAAAACCGTGTGTGCTCAGTCGCTCAATGTACCCCAACATCTTTAACACAAACTGCGAGGCAGAAGTGCCTTCCTGCATCTTAGAGGTGAAGAGGAGTCTGGAGACTTCAAACCTTTCGGATCTCGCCTGCTCTTCAAACAACTCATGAAGATGGAAGATGATGGTATAAGCATCCATATGCTCATGCTGCTTTTGCAGCTCAGGTATCATAGAGGCTAGCATGATGCAACTTGCAAGTTCAGAATAGGTCACATGTTTCTGATAGGCCACTAACTGGTCTGGAGTTGCATTTTCTGGAGGATGGCTAGGAAGTTGATCTTCAAGGACATAAGCAATCTTCTCTGCCTTGAGGACTATCCTCAGGTTTCGAAGCTAGTCCATGAAGTTTGGCCCAGTCAGTTTATTGGTGTCCAAAATGGAACGCAGATTCAGAGAAGACATGATCGAGTGATTAACCTAGAAATACAAATTGAGCTTATGTGAGAAGATGATAAAGAATGTATCAACATACATTAATAAAATCCTATTTATTTTTCAAATTGAATAACCCTTTTTATCAATTCGGGAGATCGTAGGAACATCTCCAAATAGGTTGATATCCAACCATAGATAAAAACAACCATGGCTGTGGCCATCAAGTTATTCTTAGCTATGAAGGTAGGTAATTATACCGATTACACATCACATATATGTAACTATCACTTTATGCTATCAACTAATTGAATGTTTGCATAAATCATTGGGTTGTTAACTCATTAACAAGTATGTAACAATATACATAGCACCCAACTGCACCTCTCTTTACATCGACCTTGGCTGTGGCACAACAAATCGATGCTCCAAGCTTAAGGCTGACCCATTAATCAAGAAATAGTTTTAATATGGTTGGAGCTCATTCAACCGTTTAGTCAGGCTTGGATGTGTCCAACAACCAAAACTAAGGATTGACCTCTGACTCCTACTATATTATTCATAAACTAATTCCATGGTTTGAACATGTTGAGGTTCAAGCCGGGCATGGATGTGTCCATCAACCCAAACGAGAAACAAAACTCCGATTCTAACCATATTAATGGAAGGTGTTGGCCTTAATATTTTATAAGGGGTTTTGGGTCTCATCCTTTCTTTTCTAAGCACATTCATGACATTATGTCATGACTAACGATTTCCTTAATAAAGTATGTATGTGACTTAATTTATCAAGTCTCATTGATTGAATTAGGAACCGGATTTCCTAATTCTAATTTCATACTTTATTCAAGGAATTGTTTTGGGAAACAATTTCCTAAATTGTCATAATCAATTTCAGAAATAATATGTTTTAAGACTTTAATTTCTCTAAATCAAATCTTATTAAATTAAGAGAGAGATTCTCTTAATTCAACCACATATTATTTTCATGAAAATCTCATTTAAGAAAACTCTATAGGAAACTATTTTCCTAATTAATTTTAGAGACAACAATATGTAAGAGCATCACCTCTTAAATCATATTTTATTCATGGATTTAATTAATTACAACAAATTGTTTTCTAAGGATGGCTCCCCGAGGCTCAGATACCCAAAGAAAAGAAATTTGTCGTAAATTCAATTTGGTCCGCTTCGGAAGCGTAACCAAATTAAACATGACAATTTCATTTAAAATTGGGAAATTAAATTACAACAACTAACTTTAAATTGGACAGCTCCCCGAGGCTCAATCCAAAATAAAGAATTTTGTTGATAATTTAAAAACCAATTCAAATTTAATTGTCAATTAATTGTCCATAAATTTGTCTAGACTTTCTTGAAAGAAAGTGCCTAAAATTGCGAGATTTCATAATAGGTTTTCAGAATAATTGTATGTTTCTGGTACAAAGAAAACTTACATATATCCAAAATTGGAAAATTTCTAAAATAGAAAAATTTCCAAAATTGGAAAGTTTCCAAAGATGGGAAGTTTTCACAATTATCATAAAATTTCAGAAACTAGGATATTTCAAAAGTTTGCGAAATTTCATGAGGATTTCCAAACTTAGAAATTCCTATATCTAAAATTTATTATAATTGGAAAGTTTCCATAATTGAAAAATTTTTCAAAATTGAGATTATGACAAAGTATTCCGCAAAACAATTATATGATTATGTCGAACACTAACCTGGCTCTGATACCACTATTGGGACCGAGTGCATGTTGACAACGATATAGGTTCGTAAAATTTTAAATTTTTACGTGCAGCGGAAGAATTAGCATCAAATAATTTCTCAAATTATTTTAACCACGTATCTAGCATGCAACCTTATGATGTGTGGACATGATCATAAATTAAAACTTTGCGGAAAAGTAAACTAATTTACTTTGTACCTCTCGTAACTCGAAGTAAGGGACGAGATCCAACCGTAGCGTCCCTTGGAAGCTCCGCCTCTATTCGCGTCCACGCCGAGTTCTCTTCGGGATGACTTCGCAAAGTCACGAGTTTTGTGCCAACGAGAACTACTAGATTCTCTAAAGGCACAACTAGAATATCAAGAGAGAAGAAAGGAAACTAACCACCAAGAAACGGAATCTAAATTCCGTGAAGGAAGGAGTTGCGATCCGCTTCTTCTTCTTCTTGATTGGCTCCTTCTTGGTGATGATAACCCACGGCAACCCCTTGGAAGGGGAGGATGGTGCGCCGGCCCTAGGTGGGGTGGACGCCGGCCCTAGGGTGTGCAAGGGGCGCCGGCCCTAGGAGGGAAGGAGAAGGAGAGGAAGAGAATAAGAGAGAGAGAGGGAGAGAATTAATCTCTTGATTACTCTATATTAAGGAATTCAAGTCTAGCCTTGGTTCCTTTATATAGTAGTCTCTCCCTTGCCAAGTCTCCCCTTTAACGGAATTTTTCATAAGAAATTTATCCTATAAATTTGCTTCTGAATTATTCCGTTTAAGCCAAGTTTTATTATAACTAACTTTATAATAAAACATATATATCTCTCCTTTTATTATGGAATAAATTTTACAAGAAATTTATAAAGTTTCTTTATTATGGAAAAATCAATTCTTAATTGATTTTATAAAATTAAAATAAACCATTCCATGGATCATTTTAATTTTCATAAAAAGAATAAATTTCTATAAATTTCTTTATATAAATTTCTTTATACAAATTTATTTATCCATAATTTATAAAACAAATCGCGCTAGATTTATTTTTTTAATTAAACCAAATAAATTGGTTTCTCCCCAATGTTGTGGCCGGCCAAACCAAAGAGGTTTGGCACCCTCTTTGGCCCGCCAAACCTAGCCGAAGCCATCGCGAATTAAACTTATTTAATTCGCCCGATAAGCCTTCAAAAGACTTAGCCATTTTAAGCATCCATTGCGCCTCTGATTAATTCAGATTCGACTTATTTCTCTTGATTGGAAAATCCAATTTTCAACTCATTTTAAATCCCTCGGATTACTCGTAGTGCGTGTGACTATATAGGCTTTCGATTTATGTTGGCCGTCTATAATCAACTAATTATAGAACGATCATGAGTGGCACCTAGTAGTACATCATGACCCCCAATTAATCGAAAGATCAACGGTTGACCTCAGAAATATTTTTGAAACCCTTCAGCAGCTCTAATAAATCGTGCCCTATTCCCTTCACCATCTTATACCCACTTGGTTCAGGACATGGTCTGTTTGTGTCAGTCCCCACTAGGCTGACTACGTCACACCTAGCCCAAGTAGTGTCTTTCTCGTCCTTTGGATTTCTAATTACTCTCATGTATGTAAGAGACTCATACTCTAAACATGATATGCTCTGGCCAGAGGCTTTGAGTAACAATCCAACGATAGGGCTGGGTATACATCTCCTCGCAAGGAGTGGTGAATCCTTTGTAGGCTGTTCAAACATCTTCGGGCACTTCGGCTTATACCCAATCATCCTGGGTCCACACCTCCTTGGAGATGCTTACTTAAGATGTTAAAGTATAAGTCTCCATGACCAAGATGACTTGAACACCGCAAGTCAAAGGAACATCGCACTTAAGCTGTAGTAAGAACTTCATTGACATATCTATATAGATCACCATATGAAGTTTTACAGCTAGTCACTCCAATGAACTAGTTCCCTTAACTAGAATCCATATTTATCTCCGAACATCCCAATGTCACCAGCCAGTGAGAATCAGCTGATTAGAGAATAACCCATGCTAGTCTCAACAGAATTGATAGTGTCCGTTTTTATCAATTCATCGACTAGGGATATTTTCAATACTTCACAATTGCACATGTAGAGATAATCACTAGTTGTGATCCCATCACAAATTCTCTTATGCTGTGAATTGTATTGCGGACATTCAGTAGATGAGTTTAAGATCCCAATCAAATACACTAACATGTATACTCAAATAGTGAATTATCATTTATTAAAATAAATGTTTACAATCATAAGGCGATTGCCTTAGGATACTTCTCTCATATCACTAACACAAGCATCCAAGATTTCATCCATGAGCTCAAATCTAAAGTTTTAACAATCAAATTTAATTTGTTTTCAAAAGACTCTAAAATGTTATCAAGACAACCTAGAGGGATACATTTATTCCTACTCATGAAGAAAAAGTGCCAAAAGACATGAAATGGTATTTACAATGTCTATTTATTCATTCTACTCTACTCACGCATTTATTAGCAAGAATTCTTTTTAATAGAAAATTCAACTTCTAAAGAACATAAAAATGAAACATGCAATGAAAGAAAATGCAAGAAGGAACAAACTCCCCTTTATTTCTGGCGGTCGGAGTCTATCAAGAAATAATCTCCATTGTGGTAGTGGAGGAGTAGGGGTAGCTGAAAAAATTTCCTTCATTTGCTCAATTTTATTTTGCATCACTCCCCCACACTTAAACTTTACGGCAAAATGTTCATGCCTATGTTTAAGAAGATGCCCATATGATATGATAGAAAGCATGCCTATGTTTATGCCATACAGGTTAGTTCATGCTTTATGTTTATGTTTATGCCATGTATCATGCATGTTAAGAATGTTTACTTATGTTTATGTATTATGCCATGTTAAGAATGTTTATTTATGTTTATGTTTATGTCATGTATTAGGCCATGTTAAGTTGAATTATGTTTATGTCTATGTCATGTATTATGCTATGCTAAGTTGAATTATGTTCATGTTTATGCCATGTATCATGCCATGTAAATTTTAATTATGTTCATGTTATGTCATGTATCATGCCACGTAAGTGTATTTATATTTATGTTCAAGCATAAAGTTATGTTTATGTTTCATGTGCTTATGATTAAGTGATGAATGGTTTTAGTGAGTAGGAAAGAGTCTTACTAAGCCTGTGTGCTTATAGTCTTATTTCCTTATACTGCAGATCACGCAAGGGGATAGTAAGGAAGCAGCAGGAGGGCTAGAATGCATGTGTGTGGTAGTGACTTGGCCAAGAAGATAATATGTTTACTCGTCTTATGCTAGAACCTTACCTTTGCTACTTATCTGCTTGAATAATGACTTATGTGACTCTATGACATGATGCTAAGTATGACATGATATGATGCTAAGTATGAAGTTAATATGCCAAGTTCTCATGTCATCATGTTAGGAATGGTAGTAGGTATAGGTAGGTGTAAGTTTAAAGTTTTTCCGCTGCATTATGATGTCCACCTGCCCTACCCATGTTAACGTAACGCCGCTTTATGGAAAGAAAAAAAAAGCGGGCGTTACAGGTTGGTATCAGAGCAGTAACCATCTCACTACACACACATCAAGCCCTCTTCCTGCAGCTTTCAAGTAAGTACCTCTTTGCATATCTTATAGTAGTAAGCAATTTAGGATACTTTATGATTTTAGAATATGCAAGTATGAACGATGGTTATGATGAACAGTACTTTAGGATATGTAACGATGAATGATATTTTATCTTCTTTTATGAATTAAATATTTAGAATAATATAGGGGTAGAAAAAAACTGATATTGGTCATACTTGTCTTTGGTGAAGAAAAACATGGCTAGAAGACAGAGTAACCGACTTAACGAGGCAACCCCATCGCCTGACCTGGTGCAATTAGTAACCCAGCTCCAGCGTCAAGTCACGGAGCAGCAATAGACCATTAATACCTTGATGAACCAGCAAGAAAATTCCACTACTCCCCCAGTGAACCAGACTGCTATACCCGTTGCACCCACAGTTACGCAGAACTCTCCGACAGGCCTGACCACTGCAGCACGTCAAGAGGCTTATCTGATTCAGTGGTTGAGGCTGAAACTGGAGAATTTCTCGGGTGGTGGCGAACCGTGGGATGCCCAAGCATGGTTCAAGACAGTGGAAAGTACCATGGAGCTGCTAGACTGGCCGGAGCGTGAAAAGATCAAGTGTGCGTCCTTCTGCCTTTCTGGAGACGCCAGAATGTGGTGGGAGAGGGTCAAGGCCAAAAGACAAGTGGACCAGATGACGTGGTCGGACTTCGAGTCGGAGTTCTTCAAAGAATTCTTCAACATGCGTGTCACCAACAGGCATTACGACTAGTTCATGGAATTTCGACAGGGTGACCTCTCGGTCAACGAAGCCGTGAAGAAATTCAATCGACTAGCTCGCCTATGCCCCGAGCTGGTCCACACCGAGAAAGAAATGGTCCGACTTATGCTGAAAATGTTGCGGCCTGAAATAGCTCTGAATGTGGTTGGCGGAGTTAACAGACCCCAGACCGCCGAGGAACTGTTTAGTAGTGCCCTACTCACTGAGCACTATCTGAACAATATCAGTCAGCAAAGGAAGGCGATGAATGAAAGAGGACAAAAGTCCCAGAGCAACCACGCTAATTGGAAGGGAGATCAAGGTGGTAAACGGAAGCCATGGAACAACTCACAAGGAGGCCCAGCAAATAAACAGGCTAAGCCTATCTTGTGCGCAACATGCGGAAAACGGCACCCCGGGGAATGCTGAAGAGGTACGAATCGGTGTTTCACCTGTGGAGTGGAAGGGCATATGGCGGCTTACTGTCCTACCAGGAGCCAGACACCTTCCCAACAAATCGTCCAGTACCAAGGTGCCCCAGCGAAACTACACTATATGCAAGCTGAACCGGAAGGTATCCCGATGCTGGAGGCTCAACCGACTATGATGAATGCCAAGGTTTTCTCGGTTACCAAGGATGATGCTGCGGAAGCTTCTACGGTTGTCACAGGTCAGATACTTATTTTTAGCTAGTATGCTACTGCATTATTTGATACTGGGGCAACGCACTCGTTCATTTCTATGCCATATGCCAAGAAGATAGATAGGCTTCCGCAAGTGTTAGACTGCAGGTTCTTAACGACCCTACCCTCGGGAGAAATAATGACATCCACTCATGTGCTGTGTGCGGTGCCGGTCGGAATTGCAGGAAGGGAACTTTACTGCGATCTGATAGTACTCGACATGCAAGATTGTGATGTTATAATGGGAATGGATTTCCTGGGTAAATACGGTGCTTCTATTGAGTGTCGTAAGCGAAAGGTGGTCTTTCGACCCGAGGCAGGTTCTAGGTTCGAATTCATTTGGGAGCCAAGGAAAAGAACCGGGAAATATTTATCAACTCTCCAAGCTCAGAAAATGTTAGACAAAGGATGTACTGGATTTCTAGCATATGTGGTTGATGCCAGTCAAGTGAAGAACCAGAAGCTGGAAGATGTCCAGGTTGTATACGATTACCCAGAGGTTTTTCCAGATGAATTACCAGGATTAGCTCCTGATAGAGAGGTGGAATTTAAGATCGAATTGGTTCCGGGTACCAACCCGATCTCCAAGGCACCTTACCGTATGGCGCCGGTTGAATTAAAGGAGCTTCAGGGACAGCTACAGGATTTACTGGATAAGGGATTTATTCGCCCTAGTCATTCCCCGTGGGGAGCTCCGGTACTGTTTGTGAAGATGAAGGACGGATCTATGCGAATGTGCATAGATTACTGAGCGCTGAATAACGTAACGATCAAGAACAGGTATCCCCTTCCGAGGATAGATGACCTATTTGACCAATTAAAGGGAGCCACTGTTTTCTCAAAAATTGATTTGAGGTCTGGTTATCATCAAGTTAGAGTAAAACAGGAGGATATTCCAAAGACGGCTTTCCGAACAAGGTACGGGCACTTTGAGTTTCTGGTTATGCCCTTCGGCGTGACGAATGCTCCCGCTATGTTTATGGACCTTATGAATCGGGTATTCTCGTCGTTCCTCGACAAATTTGTGATCATCTTCATCGACGATATCCTTATTTATTCGAGGACCCCAGAAGAGCATGTTGAGCAACTGAAGATAGTATTAGAGATTCTGCGCGAAAAGCAACTGTACGCAAAATTTTCCAAATGTGAGTTCTGGCTCGACCAAGTGGGCTTTTTGGGCCATATTATTTCCGAGGACGGAGTCATGGTAGATCCAATAAAGATTGAAGCTGTGAATAACTGGAGCCGGCCGAAGAACGCCAGCGAAATCAGAAGTTTTCTTGGGCTGGCAGGCTATTATAGAAAATTTGTGGAGGACTTCTAGAGGATTGCAGCCCCTTTAACGGCTCTCACCCGGAAGGATAAGAAGTATGAATGGACAGAAAATTGTGAGAAGAGTTTCTTGGAACTAAAAAGGAGACTCACAAGCGCTCCAATCCTTACCCTTCCAGAAGGTAATCAGAGCTTTGACATATATAGCGATGCCTCCAAACTAGGACTTGGAGCTGTACTGATGCAGAATGGAAAGGTTATTCCCTACGCCTCTAGACAACTCAAGGAATATGAACAGAATTACCCCACTCATGATCTGGAACTGGCTGCGGTGGTCTTTGCTGTTGGTGCAGGAAGCACCATATCGAACCTTGTTTTGATATTGGCAAAGGATTCAAAGTTAAGTTTGTTTGTGATCTAACAATGTTACTCAAGTGTGCAGAGACAAAGCCCTAGCGAAGGACTGCTAGGCACCTGGCGAAGGACTGCCAGTATCCAAGCCCTAGCGAAGGACTGCTAGGCAACTGGCGAAGGACTGCCAGTATCCAAGCCCTAGCGAAGGACTGCTAGGCAACTGGCGAAGGACTGCCAGTATCCAAGCCCTAGCGAAGGACTGCTAGGCAACTGGCGAAGGGACTGCCAGTATCCAAGCCCTAGCGAAGGACTGCTAGGCAACTGGCGAAGGACTGCCAGTATCCAATACCTAGCGAAGGACTGCTAGGCACCAGGCGAAGGACAGTCTGGGACTGAAGCCCTAGCGAAGGAATTCTAGGCACCGAGCGAAGGGCAGCTCGGCATCCAAGACCTGACAAAGGACCGTCAGGCAAAAGTCCAACCAGAGGAACAGTTGACATCAGGTAAATTCTCCCGAGAGGAGTAGGTGAGGCCGCGTTCCCCGTCGAGGGAACAGTGGGCATCGGTTCGACCTAGGGCTCCATTTTGGAGACCAAAGTCAGAACCAAGACAGCTAAGGCTGTATAATTTAACCACTTAATATATTGTTGTGTTTTGGACTAACCCTGGATGCAGGACCGAAGGAACGTGTGTCTGCAGCTCAGAAAGCCTCAAAGGAGAGAGGCAAGGGCTGAGTAGGGCGCCCGGAGTGTCCCGGGCGCCCCCAAGGTGCATACAAAACAAAACAAAGAAAAAAAGGGTTCGAACAGTTGCTGAGCGGGGCGCCCCCGTGCTCCCGGGCGCCCCCACTGCTCTCGGGCGCCCCCAGCGTCCCGGGCGCCCCCATGCGCATACCTCGAACCAAAAGCATTCGAAGCCAGAAGATAAGATTTGACCCGGTCAACCCGGGCGCCCCGAGCGCTCCGGACGCCCCGGTCAAAGCGGATCCCGAAGATAAGGGGATCAGACGCTGACCGAGATCGAACCGGATCGAAAGCCACGTAGGGGGCGCCCCCGACGTCCCAGGCGCCCCCAGGCCCTATATAAAGGGCCCTCGACCAAGGCTTCAACTAATCAACTCTCTCAACGCCTCAAAGCTCTTCTACGCTCGTGCCTTGCTCCAGAAACATTCCAACTTGAGCCGAGGACGTCTCGCTGTCCCGAAAAAGTCAATCCACTCCGGACGTCGGTAACGAAGAGCGCAATTCTTTATTATTATTTTAGTGCACTTACTTTGTAACTAAATTTCGTAACCTATTATTACGCTTTATATAGAATTGCCCAAGGTAAACGGTCAACGACCGTGGGCCTTGGTGTAGGAGTCGACACAGGCTCCGAACCAAGTAAAATTGACTGTGCCTCTGTGTTGTGTTTTTCTTTTCAACTTTCGCTGTGCAATTTCTCTTAGTTTTAAAATCTGAACGATTACCGATATTCACCCCCCCTCTATCGGTTCTCTCGATCCAACAAGTGGAATCAGAGCGGGGTAGTTCAAACTTGGTGCAACCACCAGTTTGAAAGTTTTTTTTGGATTTACGAATTTTTTTATTTCTCTTCTTTTTCTGTAATCGAGGTGGAGCAACACCACTCGATCGTTATTTCAAATAAATAATATCTGTAGGTGGATGCAGTTTCTGTACGCCTTTTTTAATTTTGAATTCTTATTTTTTCACCATAAGTTAGAATTGTTAAAATAATCAATTTTTGAAAATTTGTCATAAATTTTTTTATTATTATTTTAATATTTTTCTCGAAATTCGTGCTACTTTAATTCGAGCAAATTTTTTTTTAAAGATTAAATTCTTACTTTGTCATTATTAATCAGAATTGACAAAATCAACATTTTCAAAAATTTATCATAAATTATTTTTATTATTTTATTATTATTCTGCCTCGAAAGTCGTGCAATTTTTTTTGGGCTATTTTTTTCCCTCCCGCACTACTAATCCAAGACCAAGTCTTGATACATTTCTGTTATTTCTTTTGTGTGCAAGGTTTATATTAAATGGCCAACCAAGAGTGGAACAGTGCACGCCCACCACTATTCTCCGGCGAGAACTTCATATTTTGGAGATGTCAAATGGAGTCCCTTCTGAAGGCTAACATGGACTTATGGCAGATCATCCAAATGGGATTCTCGTTTCCTGTAGAAGATGAGTCATCAATTGAGTGGGACAAACTGGATGAACACACCCTCAGCCAAATTGAGACCAATGCAAGGGCAACTGCAATCCTACAATGTGGCCTAACCAAGGAGCAACTCGAGCTAGTAGGTCCATGCAGATGTACTAGAGAAATCTGGGAAAAATTGATTAATCTTCATCAAGAGATCTCAAATGAAGAAGAAGATCAGGTAAGTTATCTTGCCCTTTCGGTCCAAGCACAAACAGCCGAGTCAGAGTCTGAACCCGAATCCAAAGTCGAACCAGAATTAGACGACAAATTGACTGAGACGGTAACCGATTTCGAATTCTTTTCAAAATTAGATAATCAAATAGATACTATAATGGACGAGGAAGGTGTAAATTTTATTGCAGGGAAAACTCCTAAAGAACCACCAAAGAAGGAGCTTCAACCAGTACCCAAGTCTGGCTCAGACACAGAATCAGAAGATGAGCCTAGATCCGAGGCGGCAATGATCAAGGGGGAGATTCCCAATAAAGAACCAAAAGGTAAATGTGTAAATTCAAATTTTAATCATGTAATTTGTTACACATGCAGGGAGAGAGGGTACTACCAAAGTGAGTGTCCTACTCGTAAGATTCGAACGACACCACCGACGGCGATAAAGGAATCAGTTCCAAAAGCACGAAAGCACAAAAGTCGCATCCAATGCTTCAAGTGCCAGGAGTTCGGGCATTACCAAAGTGAATGCACAAATAAAAGAGCTACCAAGAATGCCGGACAAACAATCGACAAAGGTAAATTTACAGTATTTGAAAATCCGTTATTTACCTTGAATAATGTGATTGATTCGTGTAAATTAATTAAGGCAAATTTCAGAAAATTGAAACAAGAAAATGATACCCTAAAACATAAGGTCAATAAGTTAGAAAATTTAATTCATAATCTTGCTGATTTCGAAAATCCGGAGTATTACTCCAATTGTGACCTTACTTAGACAAATTGTTTGCTTTAATTGCGTGTTTCTTTTTAATTTTTTTTTTCTGTTTTTCTTGCTTAGAAATAGGATTGGCTTGTATAAGGACTGAACCAACTTAACTGAAATTTGAATAACATAGTATTGGGTGGAGGTGAGATGATAGTACGTTAGGGAAGCCAACTTGGCGGAACTAGCCAAAGCTACCGATCCAAGACCCAAACTAGTTAGACCAGAATTTACCAAAAAGTAATTTTGAAGATGAAATTTCACTAAAAGGCTTTGTCTAGGAAAGCGTTGATGATCCAATAAGGCTACGGCCAAAGAAGGTCTTGTGCCTCGCCAAGACCTGAAAGCCAATTTTTGAAATTCAAATTCAATTTACTCTTTGTTAAATTGGAATCTAACACAAATTTTCAGTTAATTTTAGATTCAAATATCTCCTTTCAAAATAAATTGGGTTTAAAAATTAATTTAACTTTTCAAAATTAATCATGACCTTTTCAAAATAAATCTTTTTATTAAAATATGCATCTCACAAAACAGTTAAGGATATCCTGTTTTGTCACTTAGAAATGTGTGAGATGCTTAGGACCTAAAAAGTTGAGTCCAACCCAACCAACTAAATCAATTAACTTCAATTAAATCTTAATTAAATCAATTAAATTCAATTAAATCTTAATTAATTCAATTAAATTCAATTAAATCTTAATTAAATCAATTAAATTCAATTAAATTTATTTAAATTCAATCAAATTCAAAATAATTCAAAATAAAATTCAACTTAATTATTCTCAACTAATCATTCTCAAAATTTAACTTAATTACTCTTAATTATTCTCAAATTCAACTTAATTATTCTCAATTAATTATACTCAAAATTCAATTTAATTATTGTCAATCGTTTATTAAAATATTTGTCTCACACAACCCATAAGGTTAACATGTTTGACTACGTAGAACTGGGTGAGACATCTAGGACCTAAAAGCATGAATCACTATCATTTCAAATAAAAAAAAATGTTTTCAAAAGGTATTCAAAATTATCTCCATTTTTTTTAAATTAACTCTGTTTACTGTACCCTACTTTTTCAACTCTAACAGTTTTTTTCAAAATATTGAATTTCATGTTAAATATCACAATAGACTTACTTTAAAGAGAATCTAGGGCTTGGTCTGATTTAGTCATTAACTTGGTCAAAATAGTCAACCCTAGTCCTCATAGTTAAACCTGGTCAACACTGAAGTCCCTTAAGGAACTTAGATAAAACACAGACTGTGTCAGATATAGGGGGAGTTATTTTTTTAATACTTTTCAAAAAATTAAATTGCTTCTCAAAAACCTTATGCTCTAAATCTTATTATCATGTCGATAAGGTTTTCAAAAAGTGATTCAAAAACCTTCGTATACTACTATCTGTTTGAAAATTATCATTTCAAAATATTTTTTCGAAAACTATTTTCAAAAACGTATCTCCTTGAAAGTTATCCAAAATTATTCTTTTGATTTTAATAAACCCTAAAGACACAGAGGAAGGTCCACTTCATGATCTATAAGCACTCCTAGGATGTGTCAAATTTAGGGGGAGTTTGAGTCAAAAGAAGAATTTCTGAAATTTTTTTTGGTAATTATTTGTTTTGAAATTGTTAGATAAATTCCTTTGATCTGAACTAAACCCTAAAGACTTAGAGGAAGAATACGTGTGGTCAACAAGCTTCCAAGGACTATATCAAATTTAGGAGGATGTTAAATTAAATGAATTATTGAACATTTCAAAATAATATGTTTTAATACATTAAGTTTTCAAAATTCTTTTGAAAATACAAGTAATTTGCCTTTAAAAATATGGTTTAGTAAATCATTTTTGAAATACCTTTAAAAGTAATATTTGCTTGAATCTTGAGAATTTTCAGGACACTTAGGAAAATGTCCTTGTAGTTAACAAGGGTTCCTAGGATTGTCTCAGACTGGAAAAGAAATCTAGTCAAGCAAATTATTATGTTTTCAAAATAACATTAAATTTTTCTCAAAATATTATGTTTAAAAGTACTCATAATCTTCAAAAAGTACTTCTATTTTTCAAAGTATAATGTTTTGAAAAGTACTAATACTTGTAAAGGCAATAGTGTTCTAAGTGCATGAAGTTTCTAAAAAACTTGCCTACAAATATAAAATATTTTTTAAGTAGAGTTTTGTTGATGCAGTTATAGTTTTGTGCTATACGTTCAAGAATTATGCTAAGTATTTTTATGTTTTCAAAGGCTCTGATATATAAATCTTTTTTAAATCTTCTTTCAAAAAATTCCTTATTGATATATGGCCAAGAGAGAGAAAATTTTAAATATTATCTTGTTTTTACTAAGTATTTTTAAGTGCTTTAAAATTGGTCTAAGTATCTTCAAAGTACTTTCAAAACCTCTAAAAGCACTAAGTACATTTATTTTGAAATTTTTTCTAAGCAAAATCCTTCTTAGTAAACAAATGTTTCTAAGCAAAAATTCTATGTTTCAGCAAAAACTTGTCTATTTAAAGATTTTTCCAAGTAAAAATGGGTTTTAATGCACAAAATATGTTCCAAGGAAATTTCTCATTACTTAAAGTTTTTTCTTGAAAACTATGTTTTTCAAACCTCCCTATTAGATACCTTGTTCACCCATGGTTATTTTTGATATATGTCAAAGGGGGAGGAAAGGTCAAAGTTAAGTATTTTATAACACAAGTACTCAGGGTTTTAGGGGGAGTATGAGAAATAAAGGATTTTTTTTTCAAATCTTACCTTGTGTTATTAAATGTTATAAAGTTTTTACTTAACATTGAATTGTGTAAAATTGCTATACTTCATTTTTTACATTATGTTCTTAATAATTATAAAGTTTTTACTTAACTTTGAATTGTGTTGCCATAATCAAAAAGGGGGAGATTGTTGGTGCAGGAAGCACCATATCGAACCTTGTTTTGATATTGGCAAAGGATTCAAAGTTAAGTTTGTTTGTGATCTAACAATGTTACTCAAGTGTGCAGAGACAAAGCCCTAGCGAAGGACTGCTAGGCACCTGGCGAAGGACTGCCAGTATCCAAGCCCTAGCGAAGGATTGTTAGGCAACTGGCGAAGGACTGTCAGTATCCAAGCCCCAGTATCCAAGCCCTAGCGAAGGACTGCTAGGCAACTGGCGAAGGACTGCCAGTATCCAAGCCCTAGCGAAGGACTGCTAGGCAACTGGCGAAGGACTGCCAGTATCCAAGACCTAGTGAGGACTGCTAGGCGCTAGGCGAAGGACAGTCTGGGACTGAAGCCCTAGCGAAGGAATGCTAGGCACCGAGCGAAGGGCAGCTCGGCATCCAAGACCTGACAAAGGACCGTCAGGCAAATGTCCAACCAGAGGAACGGTTGGCATTAGGTAAATTTGTTGGTGAGAGCCCTAGAGCCGATCATGTAATGATTGTATGGACTAATTTATATCATATTCCTATGTATAAATAAAGTATGTTTTATGGTTATTATACTTACGTGTATTTGTGCCAATTAGCTAAGTATAATAATGTCCTTGAGTAGAAGGTTCTTATCTATATCAATCGATTGGTTGAATCGATAGTGAGATGATATAGAGAACACTACTCTAAATAATTCCTAGTCAAGTATTAACATTCAAGGACAATGTTAATACGTAGAGGCTAGCATGTAGGTCAACATGATGACTTGATCTCACAAGTCATAGATATAGAGATATCAAGTTGACACATGGGTATGCATTGGAGAATGTATACTGAATGACCCACCATGAGAAAGTATCATGGATCGTTATATGAGTGTCATATACTTTCTCATGTGGCTATTAGTATGACTATTAGTCCTTGGACCTGAAGTCACCATGGATTCCTACATAAGGAGTTACGTACTTTGGCTTCGTCAAACGTCACCCGTAAATGGGTGGACTATAAAGGCGATTACTGGGTATGTAACAAATTATGGAGAGGGATGTGAGTGATGTAGATGGGATCTATCCCTCCTATATGACGGGAGCGATATCGTATTCTTGATAGAGTGAGACCACAAAGTGCATGGCCATGCCCAAGTGAGTCAATATGAGATATTGAACTCATTTGATTAGTGTGAGTCTACTTGGAGTTCAAGATATAGATTGACTCGAGGATGACACGGTCTATGCCTCAATTGAGTCAATCTAGATATCATGGATAGAGGGACATTATCATATATTGTGAGAGTCACAATTATTAGTCACAAGGTGATGTTGGATCTCAACATTCTTGTAACTTGGGTAGCAATGATGTGTTGCTAGATACCGCTCATTGCTTATGTTTCTAAGAGGTTAGAAGCATTGCCAACGTTACAAGAACCTATAGGGTCACACGCAAAGAACAAATAGATGGAGAAAAATTGAAGTCAAGTTTGACTTGGCTAAATATGGAAAGTCCATAAAAGGCAAGTTTGACTTGACCTAAATCCAAATCAAGTTTGACTTGACTTGGTTCCACTTCAAGTTAGACTTGACATGGGAGAAGAAATGGAGTCAAGTTTGACTTGACTATTTATGGAAAGTCTATAAAAGGCAAGTTTGACTTGACCTAAATCCAAATCAAGTTTGACTTGACTTGGTTCCACTTCAAGTTAGACTTGACATGGGAGAAGAAATGGAGTCAAGTTTGACTTGACTATTTATGGAAAGTCCATAAAAGGCAAGTTTGACTTGACCAAAACCCACCTCACCTTTGTTTGACCAAGTGATGACTTGGTTTCCCCCCCCATTTGAATTTCGAATTCAAATTGAAAAGGGATATGGAAGGCCACCTAATGGCACTTAATAGCCATTATGGCCGGCCACCTAATGGCCATTAATGGCCATTAAGTGGCCGGCCACCATGAAGGAACAAAACCGATGTTTTGTTTCATTCGGTGGTGGTGAGGCTTTTCTTCTTCTCTCTTGATTTTTGGTTGGAGTGCTTCTTCGACCTCTCCTCTTGGCCGAAACCTATAGGGTGCTAGCACACTTAAGGTTTTGATTCATCTTCATTTGTTCGCGTGGATACGTATAGAGGAGTGTCTGCTTTGATACTCTACGAGATCCGGCGGCCTTTTGGACAAGCGGGAAAGCGAAGGGCTACGCGTCAAGGGTAATGATTCTTATCATGTAGATCTAATGTAGATTAAACTCGTACTCGTAATTTATTTTTATGTTCGCACGGATCCGTGGCCGAACTTCTGGGGTTTCCGCAACGCAAAAAGCGGTTTTTGCGGCCCAGAATTTCCAACAGTGGTATCAGAGCCACGTGCGAACCTTGTACGAGTTTAAATTTGTTTTTTTTTGTATTAGATACAAAATTTAAAGACAAATAATATTCTGTGATTTTTCGAAATTTATAGAATTTATGGGTATTTTTCTCATGAAGTCGAAGCAACAAGTGTTCGGACACTTGTAGGCTTCACCGATCGAGAAAAACTTTCCGAAACGGAAAGATCTCGCTATAATCTTTCGGGACAGCGGCTTAAGTTGTTGTAAGGTGATTTTGGGACACTCGCGAAATTCATTTCGCGAGTAGGGGCGCCGCCCCTAACCCCGCAAGGGGCAATGTCCCGCAATCGTGCCCGAAAATCGTGTAGCGGGAACGTTACGGAAGTGTAACTCATAATATCGTAAAATTGTCGAAAAATTATAGAAATTTATTTAAAATACATAATTTGGAATTATGTATGGATTTGTGATGATCATGGCCCAATAAAAACCCAATGTGATTGGAATGTGTTGTAATTCATATTACGGTCTGCGTACCGTTTTTGTGGTTGTGCGTGTTGTATAGTGTATGCGACCTGCGAGTCGGTTTCTTTTATTTTATTTCTGTACTTTCTTATTTTGTAATGTACAAAATGAAGACGCTGGGCGGTCCTTCCGAAGACGGAGTTATGGAGGGAGCCGACGACACGTGGCGGTCAAAGGAGAAGCTTGGAGAAGCGAAACCCTAGGTTGACCGTCCGATCTTCTCATTGGCTTGAGAAGATCGTAGTAGGGCCATGATCCAATCACAAATTAAATTATTTTATTATTTGCTTGTATGTGATGCATGCTAGAGTAAAATAATTAGAGCCTTGTGTATATGATACACCCTCTCTCTTGCGATTAGATTCGATCTAATTCAAATCAACTCATTCTCGAAATGCCTACCAAGTTTTGATACCTATCACTACCTCGATCATTTGTTGTTGTTGAATCTGCCAAAGCAGAGCAACACATTTAATCTTGGTAGGGTACGGAGGGACAATCTTGGTCCTGCCTATCACGGCTTGGGTGAGAACAAACTCAATCAGATTGAGTGAAACTAGTTAACTCGGTCGGATCGAGTCTAACTATAGGCATATTCCAATCGTTGGAAAGGTAGGATAAAAATCGCATTTATATTAAAACTTGGGCGATTTAGCCAAAGCTAACTCAAGTTTTTATGTAAATGTAAATTTTAATCCTATAAACAAGAGTTGCATAGAGATGTAATCGGTAAATTGTTACCTACCGATCGTACTAAGTCTTGGGCGATTTAGCCAAAGCTAACTCAAGGCTTAGTATGATGTGGATCTTGTCCCACTATATTATAGTTAAATTAGATAGAATCTTGTAGCGTGGTTTGACCACATCTATGACTTGATTCTATAAATTTTCTATAATTCAGTGGGAGAATCATTTAATTAAAGGCCTAATTAAATGAAAAGGAATATGTTATTTAATTTTCTGCATTTTATTGTTGTAGATTGCCATGTCGACAAACGCAAATACTCTCTCCCTGCGATCTGTCCTTGAGAAGGACAAGCTCAACGGAGCAAACTTCCTGGACTGGTACAGGAACTTGAGAATAGTTCTCAAGCAAGAACGTAAACTGTACGTTCTGGAGCAGCCTATTCCCGAGGCACCTCCTGCCAGTGCCACGCGAGCTGACCGTGATGCTCACAAGAAGCATCAAGATGACGCATTGGATGTGTCATGCCTTATGCTCGCAACCATGAACTCTGAGCTTCAGAAGCAACATGAGTTAATGGATGCTTTCGATATGGTTGAGCATCTGCGTCAACTGTATCAAGGACAAGCAAGGCACGAGAGATTTGAGATCTCTAAGGCACTGTTTCAGTGCAAGATGCAAGAAGGGACTCCCGTAGGTCCCTATGTACTCAAGATGATTGGGTACATAGAGAATTTACAGAGATTGGGATTCCCACTGGGCCAAGAGCTGGCCACAGACTTGATCTTGCAGTCCCTACCCGAAAGTTATAGTCAATTTGTCATGAACTGGAACATGAATGAAATTGACAAGCCCCTGCCTGAGATGCTCAGCATGTTGAGAACTGCTGAGCTCAATCTTAAGAAGGCCAAGCCCATTTTGATGGTGCAGAAGGACAAAGGTAAGGGCAAGCCCAAAGGCAAGGGAAAGTCTCAAGCCAAGGGCAAGGGCAAGGGCAAAGCACTGAAACCCAAAGGAGGGGTTGCCAAGGATGCTACCTGCTTCCACTGTGGTGAGACCGGACACTGGAAGCGGAACTGCAAGAAATATATGGAAGATCTCCAGAAGAAGAGAAGTCAGACTTCTACTTCAGGTATTCATGTTATAGAAGTCAATTTGTCTATTTCTACATCATGGGTATTAGATACCGGATGTGCTTCTCACATTTGTACTAATGTGCAGGCGCTGAGAAATAGCAGGCATTGACAAAGGGCGAGGTGGACTTACGAGTTGGCAATGGAGCAAGAGTTGCTGCTGTTGCTACAGGAGTTTATATGCTATCTCTGCCCTCTGGGCTTGTACTAGAGTTAGATGATTGTTATTATGTGCCTGCTCTGACTAAGAACATAGTTTCTGTTTCTTGTTTAGACAAGAAAGGATTTTCGTTTATAATAAAGAACAAATGTTGTTCAGTTTATTTAAATGAAATGTTCTATTGTAGTGCACCTCTGATGAACGGACTCTATCTTCTAGACTTAGAAAACCCTATCTATAACATAAATACCAAAAGGCTCAAGTCTAATGACTTGAACCAAACCTATATCTGGCACTGTCGCTTAGGCCATATAAATGAGAGTCGCCTATCCCAGCTCCATAGAGATGGTTTGCTGGACTCATTTGATTTTGAATCATTTGAGACATGCGAGTCTTGCCTTCTTGGCAAGATGACCAAGACTCCATTCAGTGGACACAGCGAAAGAGCAACCGATTTGTTAGGTCTTATACATAGCGATGTATGTGGCCCTTTCAATGTTGCTGCCAGAGGTGGTTATAGGTACTTCATTACATTTACTGATGATTTCAGTAGATATGGTTATGTGTACTTGATGACACATAAGTCAGAATCCTTTGAAAAGTTCAAAGAATTCAAGAATGAAGTACAAAACCAGCTTGGCAGAGTATTAAAATACTTCGATCAGATCGAGGTGGAGAATACCTCAGCCATGAGTTCCGTGACTATCTAGCTGAGTGTGGGATTCTGTCCCAACTCACTCCTCCTGGAACACCACAATGGAATGGTGTGTCCGAAAGGAGGAATCGTACCCTATTAGATATGGTGCGATCCATGATGAGTCACACAGATCTTCCTATATCCTTTTGGGGATATGCTCTGGACACGGCAGCCTTCACTCTTAACCGTGTTCCATCAAAGGCTGTAGTAAAGACACCATATCAGATATGGACTGGGAAGAGTCCCCAGATGTCTTTTATGAGGATTTGGGGTTGTGAGGCTTACGTTCGACGTCAAGTCTCAGACAAACTGGGACCCAAATCTGATAAGTGCTATTTTGTAGGATATCCCAAGGAAACGAAGGGATATTACTTCTACATTCCCAGTCAGCACAAAGTGTTTGTGGCGAAGACTGGGGTTTTTCTAGAAAGGGACTTTGTTTCTAGAAAAACTAGTGGGAGTACGTTCGATCTTGAAGAACTTCAAGATATGGACCAAAGCACTGAGGCCTTGATGGAGGTTGAACAGGAACCACAAAGTGTTGTGGATCATGAGGTTGTTACACAAGGAGTTATGGAACAACATCCTGTTCAAGTAGACCTACCTCTTCGCAGGTCTGGTAGGGTACGTCATCAGCCTGAGAGATATTCATTTCTCTTGTCTGATGACAATGACGTTGTGCTCATTGAGAATGAGCCTACAACCTATCAGGAAGCTGTGATGAGCCCAGACTCTGAGAAATGGCTTGAGGCCATGAGATCCGAGATGGATTCCATGTACACCAACCAAGTTTGGACCTTGGTTGATCCACCTGAAGGGGTAAAACCCATTGGGTGTAAGTGGGTCTTTAAGAGAAAGACTGACATGGGAGGACTTACGCATACCTATAAGGGTAGACTGGTAGCAAAGGGTTTCAAACAAATTCATGGTATTGACTATGATGAAACTTTTTCTCCAGTAGCGATGTTCAAATCCATTCGGATCATGCTTGCTATTGCAGCATACCACGATTATGAGATCTGGCAGATGGATGTCAAAACCGCGTTCCTGAATGGGAACCTACTCGAGGATGTGTACATGACACAACCTGAGGGTTTTGTAGATCCAAAGCATACTGGCAGAGTATGCAAGCTGCAAAGGTCCATTTATGGACTAAAGCAAGCTTCTCGGAGCTGGAATCTTCGATTCGATGATGCAATCAAACAGTTTGGTTTCATCAAGAATGAAGATGAACCCTGTGTCTACAAGAGGGTTGAAGGAAACATAGTAGTTTTCCTCATATTGTATGTGGATGACATACTACTCATTGGGAATGATATTCCTATGCTTCAGTCTGTGAAGACTTGGCTGGGGAATTGTTTCTCAATGAAGGACTTAGGTGAAGCAGCCTGTATTTTAGGCATCAAGATCTATAGAGATAGATCTAAGAGATTGCTTGGCCTAAGTCAGAGTACATACATTGACAAGGTCTTACTTCGGTTTGCCATGCAGAATTCCAAGAAAGGATTTCTGCCTATGTCACATGGTATGAGTCTTTCGAAGACTCAAAGTCCCTCTTCTAGAGAGGAGAGAGACCGCATGGATCAGATCCCTTATGCCTCGGCCATAGGATCTATCATGTACGCCATGCTATGTACTCGTCCTGATGTCTCGTATGCTTTAAGTATGACGAGCAGATACCAGTCAGATCCAGGTGAGCGTCACTGGATAGCGGTCAAGAATATTCTTAAGTACTTGAGAAGGACTAAAGAATATTTCTTGATATATGGGGGCGATGAGGAGCTAACTGTAAAGGGTTACAGTGATGCCAGCTTCCAAACCGACCAGGATGATTATCGGTCGCAGTCAGGGTTCGTGTTTTGTCTGAATGGCGGCGCTGTGAGCTGGAAGAGTTCGAAGCAGGACACAGTTGCTGATTCTACAACAGAGGCTGAGTATATTGCTGCATCAGAGGCAGCAAAGGAGGCAGTTTGGATCCGCAAGTTCGTTGCAGAGCTTGGGGTGGTTCCTAGCATTGCAGATCCCATAGAGCTCTATTGTGACAATAATGGGCTATTGCGCAGGCTAAGGAACCTCGCTCACACCAGCGGACCAAACATATACTACGGCGCTTCCATCTCATTCGAGAGATCATCGATAGAGGAGATGTGAAGATATGCAGAGTACCCACAGAGGCGAATGTCGCAGATCCCCTGACCAAGGCTTTGGCACAGACAAAGCATGATGGTCACACTAGATCATTGGGTATTAGATACTACAGTGATTGGCACTAGTGCTAGTGGGAGATTGTTGGTGAGAGCCCTAGAGCCGATCATGTAATGATTGTATGGACTAATTTGTATCATATTCCTATGTATAAATAAAGGCATGTTTTATGGTTATTATACTTACGTGTATTTGTGCCAATTAGCTAAGTATAATAATGTCCTTGAGTAGAAGGTTCTTATCTATATCAATCGATTGGTTGAATCGATAGTGAGATGATATAGAGAACACTACTCTAAATAATTCCTAGTCAAGTATTAACATTCAAGGACAATGTTAATACGTAGAGGCTAGCATGTAGGTCAACATGATGACTTGATCTCACAAGTCATAGATATAGAGATATCAAGTTGACACATGGGTATGCATTGGAGAATGTATACTGAATGACCCACCATGAGAAAGTATCATGGATCGTTATATGAGTGTCATATACTTTCTCATGTGGCTATTAGTATGACTATTAGTCCTTGGACCTGAAGTCACCATGGATTCCTACATAAGGAGTTACGTACTTTGGCTTCGTCAAACGTCACCCGTAAATGGGTGGACTATAAAGGCGATTACTGGGTATGTAACAAATTATGGAGAGGGATGTGAGTGATGTAGATGGGATCTATCCCTCCTATATGACGGGAGCGATATCGTATTCTTGATAGAGTGAGACCACAAAGTGCATGGCCATGCCCAAGTGAGTCAATATGAGATATTGAACTCATTGATTAGTGTGAGTCTACTTGGAGTTCAAGATATAGATTGACTCGAGGATGACACGGTCTATGCCTCAATTGAGTCAATCTAGATATCAAGGATAGAGGGACATTATCATATATTGTGAGAGTCACAATTATTAGTCACAAGGTGATGTTGGATCTCAACATTCTTGTAACTTGGGTAGCAATGATGTGTTGCTAGATACCGCTCATTGCTTATGTTTCTAAGAGGTTAGAAGCATTGCCA